>JSUI01006258.1:0-30946 GCA_000833645.1 Huntiella omanensis | reverse complement strand
GTGGTGGATTCTCTTTCAGATGGATTTGGAATTACAGGCGTTCGTAGTAGTCGTCAAACTGCGGAGTAAAATGGGGAAATGTCAAAAAGTGACAGTGGCGAATAAAGAAATAGAGTTGAAAGATACAAGAAATGATAATGTAATGAATGACAAAATTGGGAAAGGCTGAAACGAATGAAAATGCAACTACTGATTCAACTAGAAGTCGACTAAAACGACAAGAAAAAGGAAAAAAAAAGAGAAGAGAAGTTCGCCACTAGAAGGGTTATGAGGAAGAATACTTGATTCAAATACAACACACGCACACAACTGACACACCGGCCGCATGCCAGGGGACCAGACTGGGGTAGTCAAGTTGCGCAGGAGGAAACAGGTCCAAGACTGGCGCAAGTGCCTTCCGCTGCAGACGAGAAAAGGACGAGAAGCGAGAAGAGTTCCGGGGGGTGGTTGCCTCTTGTTGATGGGTGAGGGGAAGGGGAACAAGTGAGAGAATGTGGCACAGGGCATGTCTCAAGGTAGCAACAGCCAAATGGATAAGCAAGCACAAATGTCGATTAGATATTGGGCAATGCAAGATTGTGGATAAGGGAAGTCAGAAAAGAGGAAAAAGGAAGCTAATAGGAAGACTACATACATACTATAATAGTCACTGAGGGAAATAAATCTGTACAGGAGGAGAAGCCCAACTCAATAGACCAACAACGCCAAATCCAAAGTCTATTTTCACGATAATCCTAACGCCCAAAAGAACAACAACCCAACCAAACTAAGCAAGAACCTTCTCCCTTTTTTCTCTCCTTGTAAATCACCCATTAAATGCCGCTCGTTCCTACCAGCATTTGTCGGGCATACCTTGAAAGCATAAACCTGCAAGTGCCAATTGCTAGCAATGAGATTCACAAATATCGACAATCACTTTCCCCTTTGCATAATGATCGGTCTGACGGGCCCACAAGCGTGTCCGGGAACCAAGAGAAAGTCTCCATAACTGGGGGATTCGACTATAAGGCATCCGGAGAACATGGCGATGGGGGAGAAAAGAGGCGGAGGCTTAAATGCTAGTTTACACTGGGGAGGGGAGACGGCAAGCTTTCATAACGGCAATTTGGGAAACAAATCATATATACCGTGGGGGGTCCTAATGTCTGATTGATTAAACTCGCCATTTCCCAACTTCGCTATAATTTCCCCAGCGAACACCATTGTCACACAACTAAAAAACACAACAGCCACTGGAAACTGCTTATCCGTCCGTCTACCCGCCTTCTCGGGCCTCGAGCCTCTCCGGTAGCAGAATACTTGCCGCCCACATCACAGCACAGACAACAACTAACCCGCACCATCAATTCGCCCGATTCGAGTCCGAAATCCCCGTGAAGCTTCGAACAAGGCCCACGCAATCAGATATCAAACCAATGACAATCGTCGATGTACATACAGTGACGGGACTGTGTTAGCTAGTTGTGATTGACGTAGGCTGTGCTTATATTAGAAACAACAGAAACGAGCTGTTCATTATTGGACTGTCTACCGGGGGCCCTCGATATCGTGCTTTAACAACGGGAATCACACTTTCGGCCAACCCCCATCATATCCGGAGTCCATCCAGTGTCACGAGTAACTTCTTATACATACAATACATTTGTGCACGGTGAGCCAACCTCACATTTGTGCAAACTCCCAAGTCGCACCAGCGACCACAATCATGTCTGTTCGCCAGAATCCACCATCAAAGCTCGCCAGTCTCCCTCCTTCTAGACCCAACCTTCAAAGCTCTGGAATGTGCCCGCGCCCTCAAACTTATGATGATGTGTAGATGTGAAACGAGAGAATCACGGTACACTAAATATCCACAATCTTTGTTGTTGTTTTTCCGTTGCATAGCCGCCGCTAAACCGGCTGGTCTAAAACAATTCACCTGTCTATCAAATTCCAAGTCATTTCGTGGTAACTTGGTTCACTTTGTTGTTGCACTAACAATTAACTTTTCTACAGATTGCTCCTGTTTCTTCTTCCCCGCCTCTCATTCACATGACAACTTTTTGTTTGTCTAGATAATCTCCGTCCGTTCATAGACCTGAATCAAACTTATCATGACGATAATCCCGCAGCTATAACAATTGACTCCCAGCCTACTATGATACTATATCTACAGTTCATTTCTCTTCTCCTCAGCTTTCTACGAAGCACTAACACAAGACAAGCAAGCACGTTCACTCTCTCCAAGTACAACATAACCACCCACACCATGATCGTCAATCAACCGTCAAAATAGTTGTCTTCGTGAGACCTTCCCAATCCAGTCCCTCGATCTGTAGTCTACGACACCACCTCTAGCTTATCAGGTCCCAGTATTTGGGCCCCTCTCTCTACTTCTACGCCATGCATAACCGATCAATTATTATCAGCGCATTGTGCATATAGCTTCCCACCTGCATCATTAACATCATAACCGGCGCATCACTCATCCCTTTCCCATCAAACCCCAGTCAACAAAGTCCGCAATATCTCAATTGTAAACAAAACCCTTACCAAACCCTCCCCCTTACCAATAACGACACTCTAAAAATAAGCCTTTCATCAATGAAACTTCATGCAACTGGATAGTTTCCTCCATAAGCCAAACTATATTGCCGCCTATCACGATAAATTTCGCCCAATCACCTCCTTCCATCATCTCAATATCCAGATCCACTCACCCATCACCAATTCACATTTCTCTTAATGCCCCAGCCTCAAACACGCCACTCTCCAAAAAACCCATCCAGATGGCCCCTTGTCTGATGTTCCCACGCTTTCTTACTGCAGACGCAGGTCACGTGCTCAACATTCATTGTGTATCCCACCTATCGATGAGCCATCTTTTTCAAACACTTGACGACAATAACTAAATATATCCCGATGAACTACATTTAGATATGCAAATCACTCGATATTTTGAATCACAGGATGCGTAACTGGCTTCTAGTATTTCTCGTATTGGTATTTTCGTGAATCCCGAAACCACATATTGCAGGGCTCGCCTCACAATCAGTGCTCAATATCTCATGTCGGACAATTACAAAACCCTTAAATTGCATCATGGTGTGTTAACCCTACCTATTGGATGATTATGCAACGACTATCGTCGGTTAGTGTCGATGCTGGAAGCTTCGGGCATTGGTTTAATGATATAGTGATGAATTAATGCTGATTCTTTTATATAATATATTTCTCATCCGAATGCTTAACATGTTTTC
Source organism: Huntiella omanensis (assembly GCA_000833645.1). Lineage (NCBI taxonomy): Eukaryota > Fungi > Ascomycota > Sordariomycetes > Microascales > Ceratocystidaceae > Huntiella > Huntiella omanensis. Next base: position 27,707 of record JSUI01006258.1, on the reverse strand, counting down.
CTTTTCTTCGCTCTTCTCCTGGCGTGTTTATTGATATTTATACCCCACCTCCGTTGGTCCGTGCATTGCCTTGCTTAGGGTAGTCACCCATCCTTGCTCCTGCGGTTTCCTCAGTTAGTGACATGCATATTCGTCGGAACTACAGTCTCAAACTAAAGATAACGAAACGAACTACTGTAATCACCGGAGATGAACAAAAACATCTTCGTACCTGTGGTTAACCGACACCCAAAACACGGCTAAGCACAACTTCCCATTCGACGTAGAACCTCATCAGCCTTACACATAATCACAGAGAAACACCTTTGTCGTCAATTATTATTTTGATTCAGCACACCTGTAACACGACAAAAACGACAGCTTACAAATTAGGCTATCCGCCAAACCCATGCTAAATACAACAAAACAGAAGTACTCGAGAACCCAAGTGTAATCGCAAACAAAACAAAAAAACAAAAATGATGATAGCCATGTCTCCGAATCCCATTCCTCGCAATGAAGCTAGAGTTGCCATGATGTCTCCCGTTACAACTCTTATACACAACTTCTGCATACCAGAATCGACCAAAAGACCAAACAGGACAAACCACACAGAAAACAGACGAAAATGAAAACCCCGAGACCATGCCAGGAAGGCACTATGATAGATACCGGCCGCGAGCCCGAGACTAACCGTGAACATGAAGAAACAACAAAACAGAGAAAACAACCCATAGTGCACAAGAAAAACAAAAAGCCCAGAGAATATCACAAGAAAAGAGAAGAACAAGAAACAACCCACATGACTGCCATTGCCAGTCAGTCAAACCCAGTAGCCAGTATCATTCACTGTCCACCATGAGTCTATAGGGGCTGGTTTGACTGACTGTCAGTATAGGACAACTCGCGGGGCAAACAACAGTGCTATTGCCTCGCTAACGCCATACCGTGACGTATTTACACATCCCAGCGGCGGTTGTCACGGGCGGGAATGCCAGCGAGGGCCGAGAACCCGCCGTAGTTAGCACCGGCGTAAGACTCCTCAGGCTCCGACTCCGACTCACTAGAAGTAGGAGCAGCAGCCTTGGAAGCCTTGGAAGCCTTGGAAGTCTTGGCAGCAGCGGGAGCAACGTTGTCCGACTTGACCTCAGAGACAGTCTCCTCAACGGGAGCGGCCTTCTTGGTGCTGCGCTTCTTGGTAACAGTGTTCCACTCAGCGGAATCAGCGCTAGCCTGAGCAATCTGCTCCTCCTCGGTGAAGGGAACAGCAGCAGCCTTGGGGGCAGCGGCCTTGGGAGCAGGAGCGGCAGTATCGAGCAGCTCAACGGGAGCAGCGGCAGCGGGAGCAGCGGTCCAGGCGGATGTGGCAGGAGCCGAGCCGTCCTTGGCAGGGCGGCCCTCAGCAATGCGGGCGGTGCGGCGCTGCTTCTCAAGCAGGACCTGGCGCTCACGCTCGGCCTCGGCGTTAGCAGCCTTGGCAGCCTCGGCCTTCTTGCGATTCTGGCGCTGCTTCTTGGTCTCAACGGGAGCCTCCTCCTTCTTGGCCTTGGGCTTAGTCTTGACAGCGTCAGTGTCAGTCAGACGAAGAACACTAGGGCCAGAAGGAGCAGCAGGAAGCATATCAGCCACGCCGGTAGAGTCAACGGCCTTGACCTCAGGCGAGGTAGCAGGCGACTCTTCAACATCTCTGCCAGTGCTGGTGGATGGGGCCGTGTTCTCTTCAGGAGAGTCAGACTCCTGGGCAGCGGCAGCCTTCTTGGCGGCCTTGGACTTCTTCTTCTTCTTGTTCTTGGATGAAGCAGAGGCCGCAGCAACTGGAGTGCCGTCCTTCAGGCCAGCCATTTGGCGGACAAATTCGGCGTCAGAAATCTCATCCTTGGTGGTGCCGGTGGAGCCGTTGGGGGCGACATCGACAGCAGTGGAAGTAGCACCCTCGTTAGCAGCAGCAGCAGCCTCCTTGAAGGCCTTGTTGCGTCTCTTCTTAGCCTTGGGCTTGGAAGCAGGGACAGGTTCTGGCTCGGCAACAACAGGAGAAGCCAGGTTCTTCTTTTGGCCCTTCTTGACAGCATAGTAGGCGGCAGCACCAACAGCACCGAGGGCCACGTAGCCACCAACGGTGGTGATAGTCGAAGTAGGCATATTTAAAGCGGGAACAAGATAGGCAGCTGAGAGATATACAGGGGAGATTCGGTGGAAAGGACAGACGATCAAGGTAGTACAAGTCGTCGGCGCGTCAGTTTTATGGAGGCGATGTGCAAACTCGAAGGTTGCGTGGTAAAATCGACAATCGGTGGTCGACGAGTTCAATAAGGAACAGGGGTGACGGCCTGGCAAGGAATATGCGGATCGTCAAGAAACGAGTTGTCGAGAATTGTGGAGGAATGTATGATAACGGCCTGCCAGAGGAGTTATGAAAGCGGAGTGTTGCAATAAACACAGAAAGACGAGCTCGTTGGGTGAATTGGTGACGGGACGAGAGAAAAAAAGAAGCTGAATGTGAGAGCGCGAACAGTAAAGTTGGCGACCGGGAGCAGGGGAAATTAAGTATACAACTAGCACGTGTCTTTTCCGGGCTGGTTAGTTGTCGGTAAAAATCAAGGGCAAAGCCAATAGAATATATTGGACGTAGTGGATATCAAGCTCACCAGGTAGTAGAGGGAAGGAAATTAAGTCGCAGTTGAAAGTGCGGAATAGAAAGCTGGACAACAGCGTGATGTAGTTATCCAAATATCCAAAAGAGACAGACAGACCAGCCAGGAGCAAGACGGGCGTTTGTGTTATAGTGTGGGATGGAATGGGCATTGACAACGCAACAGAGCACAAGAGGCGACGTAGCTTCAAGAACCGGTTCGGTCAAGGTGGATAGGCTTCTGTGGGATTGTACGGGCTTCTATGGCGGAACAGGGGACATGAAAAAAAAGAGAGGTAGAAGAGAAATGAGAATATATTATATCTTGTACGTTTGGAAACTAGTAATGTTTATGATGATACAGTTGAGCTTGATATACACGTTGCTGTATCTTGGTCACGGCAAAAAGAGTAAGATAATAGAAGGTTTAGGCATGCACATACTAGAGAATGGAAGGTACGGGCCGCTCTCTGATTTGGCGGTTGTTGTTTGGACGAGCAGCTTTCCGTTAATTCTTGTTGTTCACTATGCCCTAGCAGGGTTCGATTGGTTCTGGAATGGGTTGCTTTGTTGTGGCGTTCGGTGAGCCCCGGAACAGGATTTCCAGTGCTTTGAGAATCGGTTATCTATGACGAATATGTGTGTGCACCACAGGGTCAACAATCTAGCTTGTTTTAGAAGACCGGATCTCCTGAATATCAAAGCCGATATTCAATTCAGAGAGCCCCTGATGAACCGACAATATTTCCGGCAATAACGGCCCAAGTCAGACGGGCCGGTCGCCGACTTATGGTACAACACGCATTTATGTAGTTCTCATGCAAGGTCCAACATTCAGCCGACCAACAGGATGCCTTCAAATGCCGCAGCCACGTAGGTACACAAGCGCATCGTCTCGTTAACGAGAGCCGCTGTAATGCTGGTCCACGAACCGAACAGAAGCGATCATTACCGGGCCGCACGGGGAGCACGAGCAAGCGTGATTTTTACCCCCAGCTACTGATCTCATTCATGACCGCACCGATTGCTCGGACAGATAATGTTTAGCATTTGCAGGCTCGTTGGGTCTTGATGTGACAAACAATAGGTCAAGGCCCTGCTGCTAGATTAGTGGTTGCATTTATCAAGGGAAGACGCACATGCAAAGATATATGTCACGTGACTGGGTGTAAAAAAGCATTATCGATAACGATAAGTGGGAGAGCTGCAGATGGATGATATTAGCCATGTCACGTCTAACATCTTGGATTTGAATGGTGGGATGTGTGTTTGACTCTTGCCCCCATAGTTCAAGTCTTAACCTCGTTTTGTCTGACATTGACCTAGTAGGATCTGAAGTAGAACCACCGGTAGAACCGACGGATAACGCCGGTACATTAGAGTCCACGCTGGAGCTGATCTACCATGCACATATGTACATATGTACATACATACATGGACCAGAAAAGGGTGCCATTGATGTACTGTTTGTAGATGTCTGTATTCCCATAATATTGAGACCAGAGTGCACACCAAGTCAAAGAAAAGGTTGCAAATGATTTCTAAATGTCTTGATCGACTAAGCTGTGGTGTCCTTGTACGCTCTTGTGATCTCGCACTGACTATATTGTGATATACAGATATGTATGTACATAGTAGACTGTAACCCAAACACATCCATGACGTACATACATACATACGGCTACGGCTCCGTTGTGGCGCCTGCACCCCACACGACCACCAGCCCCACGCCGCGCCGAAAAGCACCTCCGAGACAGCAGACATCACTGCTGTTTTCGATTACGTATGTACATACTGTAGTACTTTTCATCGCAAGATTACACCTCCTGGCCTTGGCAGGTGAACATGCACCGTTGACACATACCACACGCATATGCAGGAGAGGTATGTACGAACCCCCCAAAACGCCCAATGGGCAAGACTTTCGGAACCTTTCAGAAACATGTCAGCTATTAGTGACGGGTTTGTAACAAATGCTCATCGATGAAGGGTTACAACCGGTGACCAAAGTGAAAAACTAACGTATGTACTCACTGGTTGAAGATTTTAGTAGCGGGTCTGGTAGACAATGACGTTGCATTTAGTATGTCCGTCTAGCTAAGTGGTTGGTCCGGGGAATGAAATCCCTGTGTGATGGTAATTCCTCCATAAATCCGCAAAAGTTTGACTAGGGAAATACCAGTTTGCTGGTATATATATCACATATTTGCTTGTGTTTTTGTTCTTCTCATCATTACATTCTCAATCCTTCATTTTCCTTCATCATCACTTTACACTAATCTCATAATATCATCTCTATCTTTCATAATGGCTCCTCGCAAGATCATCATTGATACTGACCCTGGTAAGAGATAAGAATTTCACAATCGCTCACCGGCTCATACTGAACATATTTTGACAATACATAGGCGTTGACGATGTTCTGGCCATTCTGCTGGCTCTATCTGCTCTGCCCGAGGAGCTTGAGGTGATCATGCTCTCAGCCACATACGGCAATGTGCCCCGCGAAAGGTAAAATCTCATATCATAACACTAGCAAGACTTAAACTGTTGACACATCAATCCCATAGCTGCTTGAAGAACATTATCTCCACATTCGAGGTTTTAGAAAAGGAGTTGGCGTGGAGAGCCGAAAACAACTTACCCCAGCGGTACGAGGCCCTGAAGGCATGCCCTCCTATCGTTGCTGTTGGCCCTGAGCATCCCCTCGAGGAGGAGGAGCTTGAGGCGGATTACTTCCGTAAGAACCTATGTGATAATCTCTATAAAGACATCTGACTAACCTTTGATAGACGGAATGGACGGTCTCCATGGTGTTCACGAAGCCCTTCCAGAGCTGTCCCCTCCCGCCAACTGGAAGGAGTGCTTCGATGTTGCCTCTAGCAACGAGTGTCAAACCCAGTCCAAGCTGTACCGGTGCACTTCTACACCTTCCCACCTTGAGATCCTCCGCCTTCTGAGGGAAAACCCAACCGACTCCATCACCCTTCTCACAGTTGGCCCCATGACCACCGCTGCTCTTGCTGCCGCTACTGACCCCGAGACTTTCCTCAAGCTTCGTGAGGTTGTCGTCATGGGAGGTGCTGTCAACGTCCCCGGAAATATTACCCCTAAGGCCGAGTTCAACACCTACGCTGACTGCATTGCTACGGCCCGTGTCTTCGCGTTGTCATCTGCCAAGCCAAACTCTACTATGCCCTCAGGTCCTTCCACGCTGGCTAAGCTTCCTAACTACCCCGATGCCCTTTCGCGTAAGCTTCGGATTGCCCTCTTCCCACTGGATATCACTACGCCCCATCTTCTTCTCCGTGAACAGTTTGACGAATCTGTCAAAGAGCTTTTGGCCAAGGGATCGCCATTGGCTAAGTGGGTCAGCCACTTCTTGACCAAAACCTTCGACCACATCATCACCTTAATCTCTCCCGGTGAGAGCCCCGGACTCTCTCTTCACGACCCACTTACCGTATGGTACGTTCTTACCCACGGGGTTGGCTGGGCCACTACCCCCAAGCCAGAAGATATCCGTGTCGAGACAGTCGGTCAGTGGACTCGCGGTATGCATATGGTAGATAACCGTGGGCGCAAAAGGGCCGATGACATCATCATCACTCCGGCGACTGCTACTACCCCGGCGGTTACCGCGGATGAAGTTCCTGGTGATGACGACGGCTGGTTGAGCGCTGTGCGTGGTAACCGGATCCACCGTTACGTGACCTCGCCTGGAGAGGATATCTTCGCCCCTTTTATGCTGAAACGTATCTTCCATTAAAGTATGAAGCTAGTCTTCACTTTATAAAGTCACATAGTATCGTTTGGTTATATATATATATCTATGCACATTAATAGTTTTAGTCTTTGATTTTTGGGTATTAATGCACCGTCAGGTGCACATTGTGAATGTATCCATGTGTGTGCATGTATGTGTATCCTGCAGCCTCAACGGGCCAATTCTCTAGCAAAACCAACTCCACAAAAACGAGCAAAACAAAAACGAGAACAAACAAACTTCCAACCCACCAGGTTTTAACTCCCAAGTACAAGGCTTCACTATCAGCCTCATCTAACATATGCGCTTCCTGCAATATGTCTTATCGCCTCATTGATACTGCACTTTGACCTATATGTGCTTCGTTGTACCAATAGCAGACCCTTTAACCTTTGTCCAATCGATACTCTTATCCAGCTCCTCGTCTACCAAGCCAACCGAACAAACATTATCACCGCGCACCATATACAAGCCGAGTGGTTGAGAAAACGAGGCTTCTTCATCATCAGGCGTGCGAATTGAGCGTTCTTCCGCCTCTTTGAGGACCTATATTGGGAGAAACGAGATGTGTTAGAATAACTGGTAACTAACGAGCGAGTTCTAATAACTTTTACGTACGAGGTTTGTGTTATTGTCAGCAGCGACAAGAGTCCCGACAATAATGCGCGAGTCGGCCGTCACCAGGAGCACCTTCTCTATATCGTTCGTTAGTAACCACGCCAATGCGATTCTCAATANCAATATAAATCAACTTACTCTCAAGGTACGAGCCGAGAGTCGCCATGGTGGCAACAGGAATGTATGTGTGTTTATTGGAAAGAGTCTATACCCAAACGGGATCGCCAACAAGTCGCCAGACTAGATCTCGCCAGTCTAGGTCCCAACTAAGACAAATACACCGTAGACGAAGGAGGAATCCCGCGATCTACTTAGATACTAAATCGCAATCTCTAGCCCAAGAGCTTCAATGACGTCGTCAGGGATTCGTGACGGCCTGGTGATGTAATGCGGCCGTTGAGAAATCGTCGTGAATACAGCTTCTAGTTTACAATAGATGGCGTTGCAGATGCGGATTATGAAGTTGGCGGGATGGAATTAATAGACAAACGAGAGACTATGATGGATAGTGTTGATGACACCAGAGTTCAATCTTCACCTTCAATATACCCACCGCCGCCCAACCTCATCGACGACGATGCGAGAAACCCGCAAAGCTTCAAGCTCCCGGCGGCCCGGCAACATGCTCGCCACCTGCCAGCCCAGGAATGAATCCTTCAAGCTTCAAACCCTACTTTCTCGTAACATTAGGGTCTGTGATATACCCTCACGGTGTATTGCCGAGATATGCTACATGGTTGATACCATATGAAGTGACGTTGGAACAAAGTTCTCACTGTCGAGCAATTGCTCGACGAAACGCTGTCAACCGAAAAGTCTAAGTTGGAGGTGTAAGTCGCAAACCGCAGGGCCATGACGCATTCGGCCGTCAAACGGGTGTGTATACATATAAGTCAATATTTTCTGGATGCGGCAACGGCAGTCGGGTGTCTTTATCCAGGCAGGGCGTGCGGCGTAAATGTGGGGTCCGTTTGGGTATATCGAAGGGCACATATACGTAAGCGGTGTTGTTGGAAGGCGATTTTGAAATATGTATGTACATATGTGCCATGTGCATAGACACAGTGAACCTACGGTGTATAAGTCGTTTATCCATGAGAAAGAATCGGGTAGTAGCGATTATATTTAGGTGTGAACCAGGGATCGTGAGATCTCCGACGGGAGGAGTTCCTTTGGACACAGTGCTGCAGTTGGATCCATATGCATTGGTCCTGCCGAACTTTAAATACGGTTACATGTAGCAGAACTTCCACTATGAACACATCTGCATGTCGGCTTGGTTATGGGAGCGGATAGGTTCGGGAGGAAGGGGTTCTGTCAGGTCGATCGATGGCATATGTGGGTAATTGCAGAGGTTATGGAGATGGAAAGTGGGCATTTGGTAGGGATTGGTAACTAGGATTTAGAATGTAGAGATGTGTGATTTGGGTTCATTCCTTTGTTGTATTACTGATATTGTTTTTGGACCTGGTATACCAGCCTATGATTTATTCTCCGAGTAACGTACGTATCCACTTCCGCATTCGTCTTCCTGATCTACGTAGGTAGAAGTATAGTAGTTGATTCGCCAGAAAGTCAACGACCTTCTGAAATTATATTCTAGATTAAGTATAAGATCACCCGTACACACCAGCTTTTAAATATCAGATAGGATGGAGTTACCACATAATCACTCGATATAACACTGGTCTGACTTCTCTCCTCAAGTGTCCACATAGAAAATCACGATCCGTCTCAAAACATGCCAAAGTTTCCAACCACATCACAATTACTTCTTGAAACCTTCACCCCAAGCCCCTACAAATTCCCCCCAAAAAACTCATTATCAGAACTGCAATTCTCTCTCGCATCACCCAGTAGAGACATGTAGTCAACCCGCACTATGCAGCATGACTCGCCCCCCCCCTTCCAACCACTCAGCGCCCAGTAAAAGCCATGTGTGACCTGAAATCCGCACGAGTCAGTCACCCAACACAACCAGGGGTTTCCAGCACCCTTCTAACCGCCTGTCAACCTACCCCATTCCATTTTTCACTCTCTCTAAGGGTTTCTTTTACAAAGTACCAACCCAATTCGCCACCACAACGAAATCCTAAGGATCCGGGACCGCCCAATTGGGATACTTCCCCGTAGATCTATTTAGTTGCCTATGTGTGTATGGGTGTTGGGATTGGATTCAAGTGAGACAGACAATTCGCACTAGGTATGAATCATCACTGGCGCCATCTTTGATCTGGAGACGGTGACCAAGCTCACGTAACGTTGAATTTTGCAAAATCTAGACTGGCCTGTGACCATGACGAACTGCAAACGAGTCACACGCATTAGTCTGCTGTTGTCGATGTTGGGTTTCCTCTTCCTTGGGTCTTATTGACTACATCCGGATTAGTATATTCGCTCTACCGAAAGATGTGCCGTTGGGAAGAATAGACTAATATAGCACGATTGTCTTTGTCAGACAGGACTTTGCCTCTGGATTGTATTTTAGGCTCTATTGCGATTTGATTCAGGCTTAACGGCCACTAAGCAGCGCCCCTGATTTTCCATTGCAGAAGGGGTAAGTAGGTTCCTGATCAATATGAAGGGGGCGAGATTGACAAAACAGAGACATTCGATATGCCAGGTACGGCAAACTAAAAGGGAATTATTTTTCAAGCAAGTGTAAACATTTAGACTACAGTGAGAATTACCATGTACGTGTGTATATACCTGTGTCACAAAGGTTAACCTCACGGGAACAATCTTCACGTCTGTGCACGCAGCACAGAAGAATGATAGAAGACGGGGGTCTAGCAATGAAAGTAAACTGCATGCACCAAAATCTTCATACATATTCACCCATGGGCTACACTTGCAGCTTACAAGTGTGAAGGAGCCGCTGGATGCACGTCTGGACATGCCCTAGGCTCAGACTATGTAGAAGGCCGTGTCGGGCGCGGTTATTTCCCAGTAGCGTGGAGTAGTACAATGTTGTAGATTGACTAATGTCAAGCTGAATTCGGAGTCCACCGCACGTAGTCNGGCCACTAAGCAGCGCCCCTGATTTTCCATTGCAGAAGGGGTAAGTAGGTTCCTGATCAATATGAAGGGGGCGAGATTGACAAAACAGAGACATTCGGTATGCCAGGTACGGCAAACTAAAAGGGAATTATTTTTCAAGCAAGTGTAAACATTACGACTACAGTGAGAATTACCATGTACGTGTGTATATACCTGTGTCACAAAGGTTAACCTCACGGGAACAATCTTCACGTCTGTGCACGCAGCACAGAAGAATGATAGAAGACGGGGGTCTAGCAATGAAAGTAAACTGCATGCACCAAAATCTTCATACATATTCACCCATGGGCTACACTTGCAGCTTACAAGTGTGAAGGAGCCGCTGGATGCACGTCTGAACATGCCCTAGGCTCAAACTATGTACATAGAAGGCCGTGTCGGGCGCGGTTATTTCCCAGTAGCGTGGAGTAGTACAATGTTGTAGATTGACTAATGTCAAGCTGAATTCGGAGTCCACCGCACGTAGTCGTTTTCGGCGGAGATAGCAGCCGGCCTTAAGGATGTATAAACGAATTCAGTAGTAATTGGCCATAGTCTGAATGAGGGTTACGTTCTAAATGAACCCATTCTTACTACCAATGAGGTAACCCATCATTAGACAGGCTCATGGATCTTGGAAACTTTAAGACATGAGAAAATGCCATCAGAAGCTGTAATCCTGCCATCGAAGATATGTCCTAACTTGGTTAAGCGCCCGTAGGTTGACTATCAGCTGTCCGTACCAAACAGTCGGTTCAAGCTGCTCCCGGGTCTTGTGATGACCGAGAACAAGGGAATGAATGAGATAGTTTGTTTGAGTGGTCTTTGGACAACGCGAAATAGCGATGCTATCGCCACAGGATGTGATGGGATGTGACTGGCTATGAATTTCGGGTTCCCCATCTTTAGCTTGAGCTAAAAGTAGCTTAGAGCTGTATGGAATTCCGCTTTTGTAAACCCTCGAGATACCTCGAGCTTTATGCCAATATCTAACTAGCGTATTCGCAAGACAGTGGGGTGTGCGGGTTTACTTCCGTTACCGAAGGGCGAAGAGCCAGAGCTTGCCCCTGATACAATAGGTCTTTTTGTCTTGAGCCATAAACATGTTCAATTTCATGGCAGAATCAACAATGTTCATGAAAAGACTGTGCATACCGAGGGATGTTACAATAATAATCTGTTCTTTGGTATCCAGCCACAACACCCAGGCACGCATTGATACTGAGAGATGCAGAAGGGACAAGATACAAGTTAATATGAGACATAGAAACATCCTTAGATGGCAAAATGGATGCATCAAGGATGGAACTTGTCACGAAACAACTGACATCTGAACATGCCCAGCTGGACAATATTGGATCTGAAGATCATACACCCCCACCTCCTACCCCCATATCTGCCAAGGGGAGGCAAACTTTATCTGCAACTTGGCAAGGTCATCAGACCAAAGCGTTGAAGCTTATGGCCAAGGAAAGCTGGCGGACGAGCAATACCCATCCGGAGGGTGCGAACGGATACTACGTCAGAGACGAGGGAGTAAATATATTGCTGGGGATCATAAAGGGGAATAGCCGTGCCCAATGCGGTATTTCATGAGTGTTAGAGGCCGCTGTCAGGGAGAGCAACGTCCGAACTCGTATGCACATACATGTGTACATACACACATTGGATATTGTTCAAAATATGGCTCATGGCGATCAGCCGGCAAGGTTAACGGCAGGATGGCGATGGTGGCGCCTATCGGGATAGGATCCGTTGGCAGACGCTAGAAAGATGACTCCCGATTGAGACAAGCGATGGTACAAAAAGAGAAGTCAACAAGCTTCTAAGCGACACTCTAACCTAGTATGCCAAAGGGCAAAAGTACTAGAATACCGAGAGACACCAGCCCTATCAACAACCCAACAAGTATTTACGGCCTTTGGGATAATGTGTTGACATTCCTTGGAGTGGCCGTAGATAGGTGCGACGGCTTTGCTAACGCCGAGCTGTACCAGCTGGATCACGGCGCATACCAAAGGCAGGAAGCAAACTACCCCAAACCTGTACGCCGACGCAAGGTCAACCCGGTCGCAAATTGCAATTACACGACGATGCAAGCATCCAGAGAGAATAGGTACAGACGGCGATGCACCGATGACAACTGCACACAAGCTCTTCTGGTAGAGTGTCTCATATTCCTGACAATTAAGTGGACGATACAACCGCCGGGTATGATTGGTTGGTCAGACAAGAACATGACCTGTAGTATTAGACTCAAAGCGGGGTCGTCGAGAAGTTTGTCAGTAGCGTAGCAAGCTAGGATGTTGCCAAGAGANCTTTGTCACCGGGGAATGTCCATTCAAGACTATTTAGCTTGCAGCGGACCAAGTACGCCCGAACGGTTCACTCGTAGACTGGCGCTCCCTGCACCAGCCATAGACGTCCCCTGCCTTCCACGACATCTGTGCCCGCCCGTTCCCGCAAGCTGGCGTTGCAGAATGCAGTGCAAGATGGGTGGATTGGATTGTTTTAAAATTGGCTGGTTAGGTGCTTGTGGCAATTAGGAACCAGGTGGCGGACGCAAGGTCATGAATGGTGGGGCGGAGCGAGATTCTCCGCGGAGGGGAAACTTTGTGACCTGATGTGATAATGATAATGACGTTAGTTGTTATCAAGCATGTACTATGTATGTGTGATGTTGAGAACATGCAAGGCTGGTTTGATGGCGGTATTGGGTTTAACACAAGTCGATTGTATCAATACACTCTGAGTAATATGCACCCACCCTTTTGACTTTAGAACCCGACAAACCTCCTTAGACAGCCGCATGGACACCGGGAAGGTGGCAAAAAAGGCCCTGAAATAAGAAACCAGCCCGACCGCAGCCACGGCGAAAAAAANAAAAAAAAAGACAGTTGTTTTGTGGCACCGACTTTCGAATTCACTTGATAGACCTGTACTGAATGAGGGGCTGGCGGGGAAAAACGAAGAAAAAGAGACAACATCGTTGATAATGACACCCCCTTACATGGCCAGAGCGTCTTAGTATGGCGGGGATCATTGAGGAAACAAGGGTCGACTTACACAATTCTCGCTGGTCTGTTCAACTTCAAGGGTTTTTACCAGCCATGATTGTACACCGAACATTGAAAAGTCGCAGCATTGATTTTGCAGTGCGCATATGAGTCCATGAAAGAAAGAGGCACGTTACGTTCATCAGGAGCTAGTTTGATCGAGAAAAGAACGGATGTTTCTTGCGTATGTATAGTACTCTCATAGATAGTCATCCTATAGTTACCAGTCTAATTGAAACAACCAAAAGGAGCAACCTCCAAAATCAGAAAAAGCACAAGTGCGACAGAACAACGTCAGGCAGATGCGTCAAATACCACAAATCTTGAGCCCTTCTGTCACANAATTCTCGCTGGTCTGTTCAACTTCAAGGGTTTTTACCAGCCATGATTGTACACCGAACATTGAAAAGTCGCAGCATTGATTTTGCAGTGCGCATATGAGTCCATGAAAGAAAGAGGCACGTTACGTTCATCAGGAGCTAGTTTGATCGAGAAAAGAACGGATGTTTCTTGCGTATGTATAGTCCTCTCATAGATAGTCATCCTATAGTTACCAGTCTAATTGAAACAACCAAAAGAAGCAACCTCCAAAATCAGAAAAAGCACAAGTGCGACAGAACAACGTCAGGCAGATGCGTCAAATACCACAAATCTTGAGCCCTTCTGTCACAGCATTTCTCCAAGCACATATGTATGTATGTACAAATGTACACATAGGTACATATCTCGTGCGCCTGTCACCAACTCTGTTTTCAGCGAAACCAACTGACCGCATCCCTCATTTACTGACTTCTAAGACGCCAGTCATGCAACCTTGGTTCTATACCCCATGTCTGTCGTCATGTAGTTTGTCCGTTTTGGGAAGCACCAATGCTCCACATTCTAATATGCATGCATGCTACCATAGGACAAGGGTTTTATGCTAGGGTATCAATGATGTGTTTGTGTCTATACATACGACACACACACACACGTGAAAGGGATGATCAATAAACCATTCTCTTAAGGGGTGTAGGCAGATGATGATGGAGATTGGGAATCTGGAAAACATGATATGACAATTTTGGGTTCTGTAGACGTCATCACATGTACATCGACGTCACAGTTGGGCTGATAAAGAGGAATATAAGTCTAGGTTGGGGACGAGTAAGCGCTGTGGAACACCGACGGCCCCTCCTTTAATGAGCAAGTCCGCATACACGAGTCAGTTCACCTGGACAGAGAGAGAATCTTCCAAAGTCTACGTATCGGGAAGAATCATCCTCCGTGGTTCCCCCCGTCGCTCTATCGGCATTGTTAAACATGAGGTGTTCGTGGACGATTAGTGATTACTGATCAGAAAGTATACAAAGATATACACGACATCCAAGTTAAAACTGGCGTCCGTGGTTACTTTCATCTGTGGAATAGGGTACAACCTTGACATTTCATTCTTTGTATCTTCTTTTTGTCTGTGTAGGCGAGTAATTCATCCAGGATCTTTTGATTTGGTGGGGAATTCAAAGATACGCAGGGAAAGCTCCTTGGTCGCCGAAGCCACTGCGGACTTTTTCGATAGTCTCCAAATCGCCAAGGGATAAGGGAATGAGGAATAGGATTCTGCTTTGGTGGGGGTGGGATTTTCAGAAGGTACAGTAGTCTTTCAAGTTTTGGTTACAACTTATTTTTAGAAAAAAGCCACTGAATCCTTAAAGGATGTAGCGATTCCTTCGAGGGATCTAGCTGCATAAAGGAATAGGGTTGCTTTAATTTTTGGTGGACGTTGGATTCTAACCCTATGATTTTATGCCACTAGATCCTTCAGAGGGATCGCTACATCCTTTAAGGATTTAGTGAAATTTTCTAAAAATAAGTTGTAACCAAAACTTGAAAGACTACTGTACATTGACAGTCCTGTTGCTTAGTAGCGACGCATGACTCGTTGACATCGTTAGGATGGTTATCCCCTGTGTTGTCTCTACTACCTACTGATGGTAGAAGAACTTCGATTTTGTCTGCATCAATGGCTGAAATCTGTGAGGGATCAACCCTTTCCGGACTTGCCCATGATGACCGTGCAGGTAAAACATCCACAAGGCCCATTCCCCGCTCTTTTCTCCCCGACTCCCCCCTCAGGGCTGCAGAGAACAAAAGCATCTACAGGCGAATGTTCCTTCTCTCCACTACGTCTTCCGCCAGGGCCCGGAATGAGCAACTCCGCATCACTTGGTGCTTGATACATATCTCCCGGACTCCGGCGTTATCGAGAATTGGCGAGGGCTTCCTGGCTGCTTATTCAGCCTTGAATAAACGCACGGAACTCTTGTTGCAAGCAAACCCTGATTAACCTGACTCGCCAGCGAGGCCTTTCACTGTACCAACTAAGACTTTGGTTATTGGGGGAGTGGTGTGATTTGTTGCAATTGGGAAAGCGACACGAGTCATGTTACATGAATGTAGGGCGAATCAGTTCAGAAAGAAACAAAGGCATGGTGTGTATCTAAGGATGGTAAAAGCCGCATGATAAATAAAGTATAGACCCAAGAACAGTAAGCGATAACTGATTCATGCATCTTCTGCCAGGTGGTGATTTTTTACAAGTCTTGGTAAATGTGTGGCAAATAACAATCCCCATAGTGGCTAGAGTGTGGGTACGCCACCCTGGTTGTAGAACAAGAACACACGAGTCAGGCTCAAACCTTGTCCACCCGTAATGTTCGGCGGACCCCTCTCACCGGAGAGGACATTACGGCATCGACAACCCAGGGATCTACCGCAACGGTCACGTCACACGCATGTATTCTATGGGTCCGAAGCCGACAACAAAGGGTCTGGATAGAGCGGGGCGATGTATGTACACAGATTAGAGACGCATGCACCTGCAACGTATCGCCATAGTCGGGAGCCCCGGGCGGCCTCTAGATGTATGTATCTGGGCAAGGCTCCGCCGCGGTGGCAAATATGGAGTTTCGGTGATAGAAGAGCGGCCTCTTAGAGCCCGGAAAGAGAGGGGTGTACGACGGATTAGGCCTTTGGCTAGGTCCGAAAGTAGCCCAATTCGTTTCCTGTGCCTGACTCGTGTGGCCTGACCAATCGGAAAAGTTGAAGCCAATCTGGCTATTTTACTATAAGTGGCCAAAGTTCGTTACTTCCACATGTCTGGCGTGAAATGCGGCGAGTCAGGTTTGTGGAGGGGGGGCTCTAACTGAAGGGCAGGCAAGCTGTGGGGAACTATAGGGTACTTAAAACGGGGGTTTGTGGGGCACCAGGGAGACCAAGTGGGATGAATGTTGAGTAATCTAGTAATCAACTTTGATAGCTCAACTGACTCGTGCACTTGGAAGGGGTGTGGTGTGATGTTGTATGTAGACTAGAAAAAAGCACAGGCCGTCAATCACACGCTCGGATCCGACAACCGTTTACTAGCATCGAGGCTCTTGAGGCCGTAATGCGCCACACGCAACCACGGTCTACCGACGGTAATAATATACAAGGCCGGCCTCTTTTCCCGCGACAGCGGCACTACGGCACAGCAAACCTGTCGACCCCCCGTTTAGGACGAACTTGTCATGATGTTGAATTGTTGATTACAATACAAAGAGACTGAATCATGACAGACAGGGGAGGCATGTCAGTTTGTCAAATGCTAAGTGCCGGGGAAAAACCTCTGTCTACAAGTATCAAGGATATTCGTAGACATCAAGACATAGACACCACTACCACTACACGTCCGGACATCAGAAACCAAGAAGTAGCCAGTCTCCAGATGAAGTACAAAGGCGGGTAATTGCGTATGTCTGGATATATTCTGTACAACCTGTGGCGCAGCAAGTGGCGGTATATGTAGCTCCAGATTTCTTTATTTCTACACTGATTTTTGGGTGAAAGAGATATAAAGGAAACCCGACTACTGTAGTCGCCAATCACCTTAAAAGTGGACCGGATAGCCGCCTTCCGAGAGGCTACGACTACCATTGTGGGGAGAGAGAAAGCAAAAAAGAGAAAAAAAAACAGGGGCCGAATTGAGTAAGTGGTTTATCCCCGTTAATCCATTTGCGCCCAGAAATGGGGCTTTGATTTGGTTGTATGACAAAATTGGGGTTTGAACACATTGTGACCCTAGTTTCTGTGTCTTTAGAAATGGATGTGGGAATGGGTGTTCATCGGTTATAAGGACCAGAAATGGAGACACTTAGACCCGTAAATCGCTATGCTGAGTTGTTTTCTCCTGTATACTTTTGATTTTCACGCCAACGAGTCAGTTGATACCAACTTGTGGGGACGCTGTTGATGAAAATAGTGGGGTAGCCCGTTTACGTTTTAGAGAATAGCGTAGTTTTCCGGAGTTCGGCAGATGGATATGACGTATGTAGCATAGGTTTCCGATGTTGTAGAAGTCGGAATAGATACCACCGAGATACTACAGGTATGTCATCATTAAAGCTTGACTTAAGTCTGTCAAGTCGGAAGATGTTTGCCACAATCGTTACTGGGTAAGGGGTTCTGGCAGAGATCTTCAATCCCCTTTCCCGTTGCAAAACTTGTTGATTCATGAGTCGAATTCGGCGGTGGCTAGATCGATCCAGCCTTTAGGTGGGGAAGGTCCAAACAGTATACTATACCCTATAGACNCAACTTGTGGGGACGCTGTTGATGAAAATAGTGGGGTAGCCCGTTTACGTTTTAGAGAATAGCGTAGTTTTCCGGAGTTCGGCAGATGGATATGACGTATGTAGCATAGGTTTCCGATGTTGTAGAAGTCGGAATAGATACCACCGAGATACTACGGGTATGTCATCATTAAAGCTTGACTTACGTTTGTCAAGTCGGAAGATATTTGCCACAATCGTTACTGGGTAAGGGGTTCTGGCAGAGATCTTCAATCCCCTTTCCCGTTGCAAAACTTGTTGATCCATGAGTCGAATTCGGCGGTGGCTAGATCGATCCAGCCTTTAGGTGGGGAAGGTCCAAACAGTATGCTATACCCTATGGACGAACCTAGAACCCAACGACTTGGTCAAAAGCAGTGATCAAAAGCAGTATAGATAAAACCATAAGGAACCAACCATCAAGCCAATCCCTTGTTCCCTAGATGGTCTTTTTTTCTGGGTTTTTGTTTACTGATGCATCTGTATATGATCTTCTATTTTCTTCGTTCGCTTTCAAACTTCTGCAGGGGACAATAAAGACAGACATTAGACCATGTTCGGCGTGTTCTCTAATCCCCTGGGCCTCAAACTTTCAATCGACGTTTGCAGGGCAGGCCTTGGACCTCCATGTGTGACGTGAAAATAGTTCGCCAGAGTTTTCAGCATTGGTCTGTAGTTAATCATAGCCATTGATTGTCTATAGTAGATGAACAATCGATACAATGTATGCAAACATCATGATATTAGGCCCGTCACAGCGATGGATTCAATTACATACATGCATACATGTCTAGGGTTTGCATCTTTCTCTTCTTAGTTTAGGTGCTGAGCCACAAAAGCTCTCCCCGCTTTCTTAGTCGTTTAGATACTACTTATCTTGGGCGAGCTAAAGAAAACCCGAGCGTCAAAAGTTTCTATGTACTTCTTTTCTCTCTTCTCTCATGATTACCATACTTGTTGCATTAGAGTGTGGCCCATGTTCCTCTCACAAAGCATTGAAATCCATGTCGACATTCGTCATTAACAGCACTGTATGAAGAAAAAGGCCCAAGAGCACCGGTGAAAAATAGAACCGCATTTTGAAGAGGAAACTTCATTGACCGATTTCCAGAAAAGTCAGTATTTGTAAGAACAGCCAATTGGCAACAAAACATGTTGGGCTCTTGGGATATTTATGTGAAAGCTGATTATGATGATGATGAACTAGATGTTCGTTAGGTTTTGAAAGCCACATTACAACCTTGACCGATGGGCCTCAGTGATAATTTGGGTGTAAGTCTTGGTACGGGACCTTGTCTATTCGGCTTACTGGTANACTGTATGAAGAAAAAGGCCCAAGAGCACCGGTGAAAAATAGAACCGCATTTTGAAGAGGAAACTTCATTGACCGATTTCCAGAAAAGTCAGTATTTGTAAGAACAGCCAATTGGCAACAAAACATGTTGGGCTCTTGGGATATTTATGTGAAAGCTGACTATGATGATGATGAACTAGATGTTCGTTAGGTTTTGAAAGCCACACTACAACCTTGACTGATGGGCCTCAGTGATAATTTGGGTGCAAGTCTTGGTACGGGACCTTGTCTATTCGGCTTACTGGTATGTACCTAATGGCTCAGTAGTGATCACGTCATGGGCTTAACATGTGATGGTTGCGCCAATGCAATAGGTCAATAGGCCCTAAGGTCTACAGTTACAGTTTTCTCGAGGTCTCCCCAACTATGCATACATATGTATGTACATATGTACATACATACGTGAAAATGTTCGTGGTTACTACTACTTACTGAAAGGGATTTCTTGATCCATATCTTGATATATCCTGCCTTGCTATAAAAGTGCACGTTCCACCCTTNTGATAATTTGGGTGCAAGTCTTGGTACGGGACCTTGTCTATTCGGCTTACTGGTATGTACCTAATGGCTCAGTAGTGATCACGTCATGGGCTTAACATGTGATGGTTGCGCCAATGCAATAGGTCAATAGGCCCTAAGGTCTACAGTTACAGTTTTCTCGAGGTCTCCCCAACTATGCATACATATGTATGTATGTACGTGAAAATGTTCGTGGTTACTACTACTTACTGAAAGGGATTTCTTGATCCATATCTTGATATATCCTGCCTTGCTATAAAAGTGCACGTTCCACCCTTAAACGACAACGACAATCCATTGACTTTTGACGTTTGGTTTCTCATCATAATTATCAGTAAGTTAATATAACAGTCATCACACAAGCATGATTCAATAAGTCCGTAGAAGGTGCAGCGGCCCCCTCTCTCCTTGTGACACAGATCACAAATAGTCTTATAAATGCTACCACGTCCAAAAGGGTATTTTTGATTCTGTAATCAGTTGCGCGATGTATATCAAATGCTACCCTGTATATGCTAGTCCTGGACATCGGAAGCATCGGACAAAGATAGGCGAGATATCACTTTAATACCTCAGCTCGAGTACATCAGTTTGTAGATATATGCACATGACTGCATGCAGAACAAAGGAATCCCGACTTCATCATAACACTGAAATAATCTCGAGGTATCACAAAAAGACGCCATCGCCGGTATGCATAACTCTTGATGGTTGAGGTCTAACGTACCTTACCAAAGTTGTGGCAATACCGCCATTTTACCAAGAGCACGACGTGTCAATTATTTAAACATTNAATCCCGACTTCATCATAACACTGAAATAATCTCGAGGTATCACAAAAAGACGCCATCGCCGGTATGCATAACTCTTGATGGTTGAGGTCTAATGTACTCATCAAAGTTGTGGCAATACCGCCATTTTACCAAGAGCACGACGTGTCAATTATTTAAACATTCGGTGCTCCCTTCAATGCAACAAATAAAGAAAATCTAGAATCATATATGACAAGCATAGTGACGGATGTCCCTGATCAGAATGTTTCATGCACTTCAGTTTCGAGTTTGGTGGTGTACCCAACTTTTTGTTCTCCATTACTACACCCTTATTGCTGTATATAACCCTAAGAATGTTCCAAACTTCGGAGTTATACTTCACTAATATTACTCGTCAACCTGCAAGAACACTCTCTCCACATGGCTCATCGGAAGGCTTTTCGGATGTCCCAGTAAGCTGGTGTCTATCACAGGTTATTTTCCTGTTCTCTCTCATTCTGTCGTTTTCTCATCACCTCCTTTGGGTTACCCGAATCCTCGTCGTTGACAGGCGGTGGAGCCCTGTCAGGTTGATTTTGGGGACTACACGAATCCGGGGTTAGACGGATGTACAGCGGTTGTGTCGCCGGGTCTTTGGTCGTGGAGTATCCCTTTAGGTGTTATCAACTGACATCATAGATTGCTGCAAACATGACATGTGCGTGGATTAGTGATGATGCATTACTTTTGTATTTGTGCGCACCGTCGGGGCGTTCGGTCCTGTTCCGTTGAGCGGGTCCGAGATGTTACGCTGGCTCTTATGTCCGTATATACGTAGAGTAGTAGCGTACGTACCAAACAGCTAAATGCTTCCCTTTGGTAAAGTCATATGTTTTCATGGATGGAAGGGAACCCTGAAATCCACAAAAGTTAAGAAAGCATGTCCACCCTTTCCTTTTGTACATTGAAAAGGTGATTGCATGCACGCCCCTCTTCTTTTGCTACGACACGACCTTCTATCGCCCCCCCCATGTCTGTCGTCGAACCCATGACAGTTTACAGACACACACACAGATACATACATTCTTTTACTCAGACACACACACAGCGCACCCCACATCGTTGCTTCAACATAGTTACATGGCATCTTTGCATGCTTTTCTCCCGCAAGCAAGTTGGCTTTTGTTCAACTTCCCGAGACGCGCAGATACATGTCAAGACTGTTCTATTACACCCAAAATCGGGTAATTGCAGAGTTAAAGAAGAAATCACAGTTATGATAGAAAAAATACACAAATTGATAGCCCAGTATTTTCAATCATCAATCCCTCTCGGGAGTTGAGCAGAGTCCAACAGGATAGGAAAGAACATACACACGCCCCAAAATCCATCCCTTCAATGAGAGGAGACTTTATTTTCACCCCTTGGAAATATTTTATGTTCACCCCCCACCGTATTATTTTTCACTGTCCACTCTCACTTGGCCCCATCCCAGCTCGCCTTTACTCTGCCAAACTAGTCCATGTGTATACGTTNTTCAATCATCAATCCCTCTCGGGAGTTGAGCAGAGTCCAACAGGATAGGAAAGAACATACACACGCCCCAAAATCCATCCCTTCAATGAGAGGAGACTTTATTTTCACCCCTTGGAAATATTTTATGTTCACCCCCCACCGTATTATTTTTCATTCTCACTTGGCCCCATCCCAGCTCGCCTTTACTCTGCCAAACTAGTCCATGTGTATACGTTGTTGGTTCGGGTATTGCGCCTGGAGCTCTTCCTTGCTAGAGTTGAATGACATCTTGTACGATTTCCTTTTTTGCGCGGCAACTACAAAGGACTTGGTTTGCCCGCTCTCTTCTGTGCTCCATTCTTCTCTCATGCATATTGGCATATATATCAAACACCTGTTCATACATTGATACTTATAGATTCCGTCTACACATCTTCACTTGCTCTTTTCTTTACTCTTTGCTCTACAACATTAATCTACTTGCGCCTTTCCCACATTTCGATTTCACCTAGAACGCAACCTGTCTCTCTCACTCTGGTTATTTCTTTATATCGACTCTCTCTCACGTCATCACTTGCATCGTTCTTCCAGCATAGTTCTTGGGTTCATACATCCAGTTCAATTCAACATAGAAATCCAACCAGCTATCGATATAAGATTCAATTCACCACGAGACCAAGTCGAAGTTTCTTGCAACCAATAGAGTCTTGTTATCCATTCCTTTGCCTTCAAACTTGCGCACACGATTTTACCAAATCCTCCGCCCGCACCTGCAACAGCAGTTATTAACTAGCTGTCTTTGGTATTCCCGTCGTTTTCTTAACATACTAGCCTTGATCATCTAAACTACAGTCTACCGCTAGTAAATTGACGACTTGTTAATACATGTTCGCTATTGATTTGGTATACTCTTTCTTCTTTTCTTCTTCTTCTTCATCGGAAAACCTGCAAAAGCATACTCGATCAACTTTTCGACGACTCTTTTTCGTCAAACACCATTTTTGGTAAGTACAACTCTATTTCACACAATTTCTTCAATCATAGTCTCCTTCACTTTTATTCCCGGTCAAACGGCGCTCGCCGTTTAGTAGCTTCCCCGCATTTCCCGACAATTAGGACATCAGAAGTTTAATCTTCTTTCGAGCTGCAGCTGGAACTATGTCGCATCGTCTTTGCGTATACGGCGCAATATACAGACATACAGCGCCGTTGTCTCTTTGATTCTCTTCATCTCCTTTTTTTCTTTACTTTCTTTTATTTTTTTAAAACACACCTTGCCTACAGTTTTATCGGGCAGTGTCTTGGAACTTCACATGGCAACCCGCGGCTGTACTCAATGAATGTCGAATACTTCTCCGCATTTGCGCACCAAGTCCATTTATATATGCAGTAATTTCCTTGGGAATTGAATCACGGGTAAAGCTGCCCAGACTTGTTGATGAATATCAATTACCTTCCCTGTGCCAATATTGTTTTTTTTCTTTATTATTTGCCATTTTCTCATGAAGCTTGTGTCACCATCTCATCCACCTCGCTACTAGCAAGCGTTTTATGTTTCGGTTTCTTTGGTTCACTTTTTCTTTCAAATCTATTCATTTCTCTCTGATAACGAACACTTTNGGCCGTAGTATGCCACAACCCTCTCAGTTTCACCCCGAAATGGCTGGTCCCTCCGAACATGTAGGGGCCGACGTTGCTGTCGCCACCAAGACCAAGCCCCCCGCTGCTTCGAAAGATCATGTCACTTTGGCTGCCGCCGAAGCCCCGGTTAAAGCCCCGGTTGAAGCCCCTGCTGCGAAGAAAGCTTCGTCTAACGATAACGCGAACGCCACTGCTGCTACGGGCGCATCGACTCGCCCTCCCGCTCGCCAGCGTAACAAACTTGGATACCACCGCGTGTCACAAGCTTGCAGTAAGTTTAATTCCTCTTATACCACTGTAATAAACATTTCATTAACAAAGTTGTGTGTATTATAGACCATTGCCGTCGTCGCAAGATCCGCTGCCTCAACACCAAGCCCGAGGAGCATGCAGACAAATGTGACAGCTGCTTTAGTTTGTCGCGTACGTGCTCATACGGTGACGACACTTCCGGAGGTAGATCCACCTCTAAGCGCAACCGTCGCCGCTCCTCATTGCCTGCCGCCAATGATCAGCCGTCTGATTCTCAGGCGCCTGAAGTGCACAAGCCAACAGTGCCAGCTACGTGGGAGACGTCTCCTCAACAGATCCAGCAGCAAATTGCTCACCAGAACCCCTCTGGTCAACCAGTCTGGGTCGGAGGCCTAACTGCCCCGCCCCAGCAAAACTGGGTTGCCCAAGGCCAGCCTATTCCTGCCCAAGCCAACATGGCTCCACAAGTTGAGTTCCAGGTCAACGGGGCTCCCCAGAACAGCCACTTGGCCGGCCAGACTTCGTTTGTTGGAGGTCTGTCACAAAACATGATTCCACTCGTTCCATTGTCAAATGTCAACACTGTCACTCCCCAGTACTGTCTTCCCAACATGCAGGCTACAGCTCTCCCTCAGTTCTCTGTGCCTGCCACCAGAACTAGCAGCATGGACAGCTCTCCATCGCCCACTACCCAGGTCGTCGGTAGTTTTGATAACATTGCCATGGAGCCCTCTCCTTCGAATGCATTTTTGCCAGGGCCTATGGGTAACGCTGCTATGAGTGCCAACATGGTTGGTCGGAGAGGCACTAACGTCATTGACAACCTCGCTAGCGAGACAAGCTTGATGGGTATTTCTCCTGTTCGCGCTCTTTCCACGGACAGTGTGAACGCAGTAGCCGGTAGCAGTGACGGCCTTACTTCACGAGCATCCACTAGCTCTACTGCCCATGGAATGGACTTCCGCAATGTTCAGATGCCGTCTGAATCAGCTGGTGGCCAGGTCACTCTCAACTCATCGCCAACCAACGACCTGCGTCATCACTCTTTTGACTCGAACGCGAATTTCACATACGAGGCTTCCACTGTGAACCCCAACTATGTGAACCCATTGACTGCTACTCTGGCTGCTAACACCCTCTCAAATGACATGTCGCTTCAAGGCGGTGTCGCTTTTAATGTTTCTGCTACTATGCCGTCCTTTATTCCGTCTGTTGCATCCATGGACATGGTAGACCCGACCGTCCTGCCTTTAGATCCTGCCTCCGGCAACTGGATGAGTGGCATTAGCCTTGCACCTGAACCACAGTATGACATTCCCCCTACCACTACTATGGGTTCTCGGTTCCTCGACTTCTCCCAGTTCCAAGCCCCCGTCCCGGGTGCTCTTTAAACGTGCTGAACTTCCTGAACTGTTCCGTCCCCTGATGCTCTGTCTTGCTGTTGCTGGATGTTTTGTTTTTTCCAAAAGTACATACATGGCCTCGGTGGCCCGCCATGAGACTCTACGGCCGTTTCTCATCACATTGTTTTTTTCGTTTTTCATGCCTTCATGTTCTCATACCTTTGCTATTTTTAAGTTCTTTAATTGTCTGATAGCTTCGGTCAGCCATATGTTCGAGGGTTTTATATCATTCGACATGACCCGCGCAAAGGGTGTTCTCAACTAAACTGAACCATGGACTTCAGTTACTCTCGGCGTTCAGGTTTTATCACAATGGGCTCTTTGCATTTTGTTCTTTTGTTCTTTTAGATCCTATCAGTGTTTCTTTTACCTTGGCATCGGAATGTTGGATTATACCTTCGTCGTTTTGATTTTCCTTTACACATACATATTTCACGGCCGGTCGCAAACGATTCCTGCTTTTTTTTTCACCAAGTTTTTAGCATTTACGGCGTTGGGTTTATCATCGACTTCGTTACCTTTGGGTGACCTCTTTTTGCCTTTTTCTAGCAACCAAACCACGTTGGGTGGTTTTTATTTGACAGAGTAGTTCAGGGCGACATGTACAGGATGTATCTCATTAATAATAGAGTAAAACTCTTCAAAAAACAATGTGTAACTGTGATATATAAAAGAAATGTGCCAATGATTTATGTATGATATAACCAACTTCGTCTTACCTCAGCCGCCATGTCAAGACAATCAGACAAATATATGNCTCTTTTTGCCTTTTTCTAGCAACCAAACCACGTTGGGTGGTTTTTATTTGACAGAGTAGTTCAGGGCGACATGTACAGGATGTATCTCATTAATACTAGAGTAAAACTCTTCAAAAAATAACGTGTAACTGTGATATATAAAAGAAATGTGCCAATGATGTATGTATGATATAACCAACTTCGTCTTACCTCAGCCGCCATGTCAAGACAATCAGACAAATATATGCCCCTAAACTTAACCCCGTCAACATGCCCACACTTGCTCCCGCCGTTCTAAACTTCTTCCGCACCGCACCCTCAGCATCCTCTTCTCGGAAGAACTGCCTGTTACCCTCATACCGCCTATAAATAGCCACCAACAACACCGCCGCCCCATAGACACTATACAGCGCCCCAATCGCATAGAACTCGCTCGTGAACACCTTAAGAATAACGAGGGAGAATGAGAACTGGCTGATGGCGGTGCGCATGTACGCGCCTTCGAATGTGCGCTGGGCCGCGCGTACCTCGATTAGCCTGGGAGTTTGGTTAGTACATGTATTTGGTGCTTGAGAGGTATTGGGATATATACTCATTGGGGGTGAGGACTACGGAGCGGGCGCGGTGGAGACGGAGACGGAGGTCGTTTTCGGGGTGGGGCTGGACTTGTTAGTTACGCGTTTAGATGCATGGCGTGTGCGTGCGTGTTGTATGAGGAGGAAGATATGGCTGTACATACATTGAACATTTTGTATAACCTACACTAAATATACATAAACAAAAAAACAAGATACTCCAAGCTCATTCAAAGTTACCAAATTCTCGCCCGGCCATACCCCGGACNTCACATGCTCGTCTGCAGTTGGAGAAAGTGACGGGGGTCGGCCGAATCACTGCGGGATATTGACTTGCGCAGAGGTCGGCGAGGTAGCGCAATGTGACAGGGTATAAGTAACCCTACTGACGATCGAATTCTCGAATCGGGTGGCGGAGATAGTTGTGATGGCGGGGTAGGAGAGGGTAAGTTGTAGCGAGGATATATTTAGAAGGAGGAGATGTAACATGGTAACGGTATATAAGGAAGATTACACCATATCTCACACTTGTGGTCACGATGACGATGATTTACGTTATTGTAAGAAGGTGGTTTAGCGTTACTGGTGAAGATCAGCAGTTTTTGAAACGAATTGGCGAGCTACGTTACTTCAGAATGATAGATGATGTACAGAGTAAACCAGTCTTGTTAAGAGCAATGTCAGTCCAGTTTTGAGCCTCATATTCTCTGGATATCACGAGTCATGTCCCCTATGACGCCATGGGCCGACAGAAACCCTAGGAGCATAACCCACTAACACGTGGAACTCACAATAGGGTATAATAACCCAAATGACTAAGCAAACTTAATTCACAGTGCGGATAATATCGACTTACAGTGCAAGACGTGGTGAAAAGTGAGTAAAACACAGTGCAGCACAGTGCTCAAGGATAAGTGTCACGACAACGAGCGGGATAAAAACTGGAAAACACTATGTTCAGTACCGATGGATACGTTGAGCGTCGGCCAGCCATGTAATGTAAAGAAGAACACAAAAGTACACTCTTGTTGCCATATAAATGCACTTTTACCGCATTTTGTCCAGACCGTCAACGCATTATTTCCCTGCGCAGCATATCCCTAACTCAGGACTCCCCTAGGGTACTGTGGAATACTGTTTTCTCATTGGTCAAAATCCACCGTAGCATTCAAATCTGGAGCCTGTGGTTGGCTGTTGAAGGCCTGAGGCCCCATATATTAGTCACGTGACGCTACTGCGATCCG
>JSUI01006257.1:0-30946 GCA_000833645.1 Huntiella omanensis | reverse complement strand
AGCTTGAGCACTGGGAAGCCATCGCCAAGGCCCTCGTCTTCAAGGAGGCGTACCAGACCCGCGAGGCTCTCCGTCCCGAACTCCCCGTCAAGACTATGACCGTCACCGTCAAGGAGAACCGTCGTCTCACCCCCTCCACCTACGACCGTAACATCTTCCACATCGAGTTCGACCTCGGCACCTCCGGTCTCACCTACAACATCGGTGAAGCCCTGGGCATCCACGCCGAGAACGACCCCGAGCAGGTCTCCGCCTTCATCGCCTCATACGGTCTCAACCCCGACGCCATCGTCCAGGTCCCCTCCCGCGAGTCCCCCTCCATTCTCGAGGCTCGCACCGTCTACCAGGCTCTCATCCACAACGTCGATATCCTCGGTAAGCCTCCCAAGCGTTTCTACGAGGCTCTTTCCGAGCACGCTACCGATGACGCTGAGCGTGCCCGTCTCCAGGCCCTCGGTGGCAAGGAGGGTGCCGATGCTCTTAAGAAGCTGGTTGATGAAGACGCCGCTACCTACGTGGACATCCTGAACGATTTCCCCTCTGCTCGTCCCGCTTTCCACGAGCTGCTGGCTATGGTTTCCCCCATGAAGCGTCGTGAATACTCGATTGCCTCCGCCCAGGCCGTCACTCCCAACAGCGTCACCCTCATGATCGTCGTCGTCAACTGGAAGGATTCCCGCGGCCGCACCCGTACCGGCCAAGCTACTCGGTACCTAAAGGATCTCCCCGTCGGCGCCAAGGTGACTGTATCCGTCAAGCCCTCGGTCATGAAGCTTCCCGTCCGCGACGACGCCCCCCTCATTATGGCGGGTCTGGGTACCGGTCTTGCTCCTTTCCGCGCCTTCGTTCAGTACCGTGCCATGCAGAAGGCCCAGGGCAAGAAGATTGGTTCTATCCTTTTGTACATGGGTTCTCGTCACCAGCGCGAGGAGTACCTGTACGGTGAAGAGTGGGAAGCCTACCTTGACTCGGGCGTGTTGACCCTCATGGGCGCTGCTTTCTCGCGTGACCAGCCCGAGAAGATTTACATCCAGGACCGCATGAGACAGACTCTTAAGCAGATCCAGAAGGCGTACATTGAGGAGGGTGGTTCCTTCTACCTTTGCGGTCCTACCTGGCCCGTGCCGGATGTTACCGCTGTTCTGGAAGAGGCTATTGAGGCGGATGCTAAGGAGCGTGGTGTCAAGGTTAACGCTCGTAATGAGATTGAAAAGATGAAGGAGGAGGGTAGATATGTTCTTGAGGTGTACTAAGTTTGGGTCTTTGGATGTTTTGATGGTTATGTTATATGTTTGATGTATATACCTGAATTTATAATACTGTATTTATTTCTGAAGCAAGTCATCCCACGATACTGTACTTCCCGTGAACCCTGTATGTCCCGAAACTCCCCTTTCCCGTGCGGCATTCGCCTCCTCAGCCTTCCTTTGTGCCTCATCAGTCATCCTTCCAACTCCCATCTCTTTAGAAGCCTCCGTCCCTTCCGGGGCCCCAGCGTCACTCGCAAGCTGCTTCTCCTTAGCAGCCTGCGCAAGCTTCCGGGCATGTTCCTGCTTTTGTTTCAGCTTATTATTAATCTTATGATACTTCCTTGAACTTTTTGAACGCGGAGGATTCAACACCCCCTCGAAGGTCGCCTTAGCCGCCGCCACAATCGCCTCATCTTCCATGTTCAGATCCTCCCGACGGACCTTGGATACCTCCCTACTCCAATCACCCGGTACCCAAACCTCCTCGTCCCCAAGTAACCCCGCTAAACGCAACACAGCAGCTCTCACACCATTGACTCCCGCCTGTCCATTCCGTGCCCAATCACCATTCTTCCGGATCCCCGCCGCCGAAACAAACACCTCCTTTCCCCAAACTGTCTTAGCCCGATCCCCATATTCGTCCGTGATATCGGCCAAAACCTCCGCAATCTCAATGTATCTCTCCTTACAAGCCGATACCCACCCCTTCACCGTATCCAACCTCGTAAGAGCAATAGAAACCGGCTTTCCAATCTCTGTCAACATTTCCATCATCATTCTATCCGAATTAGTCAAAGGATGTTCTCCTTTCAACAGCAGAATAACCCCCTTAAGCGAATCTCTCCGTTCCAAATATCTCTTCATTGCCTCACCCCAGTCAGCCCGACTACGATATCCATAACCCGGCGAATCCACCAACCACAACGCCCGGTTCCCCGGTCCATGATCCTCATCCCCCTCCGGCACTTTCACCGGCCCCATCGCATAGACATTCATTGTCTTCGTATAACCCGCCTTCTTACTCGACTGTGCCAACCCAGCACGCATTATGGCATTCATCAAAGTCGACTTCCCCACGTTCGAACACCCAATAACCACCACCTCCGGAATCGACCTGTTGATTTTATGGTTATGAAAAGTATCAGTCCCATATAAAAACTCCGCCTTGGGTTTCAAATCGCCAGCAAAGAACTCTGCCGCACGTTGTACAACTGGTGAATTCAACTGTAGGTTAAGTGTCTGCGATGGAAAGCTGATGTATTTTGCGGTCATGATCGGTGGGTCTGGAGGTGACGCCGGCGCAATATGACGCATTGGTTTTTTGGGATATGTCGTTGTAGGCAAAGGTATCTTCTTTTTATCTCGCCGGGAAGACACCGATATATAGGAACTCGGCGTCGATGAGAATCGGGCAAGGCCCAACGGGCCCAGACGCAAGGCTGGCCTAATAATCGTCTTTGCCGGTTTGGTTAAAAACATTGTGATAAAACAGCAACTAAATAAAGAGCTTCTAGGGCATGAGTAAACCGACGTTGATTCATCTTGGTAGCACACACTAAAAAGCCTGTCCATCTTCAAGGGTCACGTGTTGATGATAACCCTGTGTATATTAAAATAAGGGTTTATAAATATGTATACAAGTCGTACAATTGAAGGACGTCTTCCAACGCCTTCAATGCTCTATTCGAAACCGAAACCCTGTGTATTCTGTAGAGCCATACACAATCTCTCCTGCAGCACCTCCTTTGACTCATACTCGGGCAGTAGTATCGTCTGGTAGCATGTATACGCCGTTGGCAACCGCGCATCACGTCCCATTTCAACACCGTTCTTCTGCACCACAAAGTTGACATTGGCAGCACCGCCGACAGGAAGCCGCTCGGATGCCGTGACAAACGACAACAACTTCTGCTTCATGTCTTCGTCAAATTGCCGGACTACAGACCAGAAGTTACGAATATTGCTGTCACTGGGTGAGTATCCAACGTACCGCGTAGCCATCTTCAGTGCCGATATATCAATAGTCTGGACACCTTCCACAATAGCCTGCAGCATGGTGGGTGTGAGAATGTTGAGCCCTTTAGCCGGAATGCAAAGGTTGAACCCCCGCTGGAACGCTTTAAACTGGGAAGACACAGACACGTCTGTTAAGTAATGGATATAATCCTGTACATACGCGTGTCTGTTATCACCAGTCACCATTGGTGCATCCTCAGGGTTCTGTGATGTCAGGCTTTCCTGTCCAACAGGTACCGTACCCCATCTTGGCCACTCAGCCTTATCCGCCTTCATTTCACGTGACACCGGCTGGCCAAACGAGTCCACTGAAAACTCATATGTGCGAGCAAAGACATCCTCCACAAGCCCATCACTCTCATTCCAATCAAGCAACTGCGTCAGCCCGCTCGCGAGGTCCGGCCAGCCGTCCTCAATGTGCTGTATATCCGTAACGGGCTGCCCGAGAAGCTTGCGGTAGAAAGCTAAAGGCATGGTAATTGGGAGTGTTGTACCGTTGAAGACGGCCAATGAAAAGATGAGACCAATCATCTCAAATCGCCAATCTTCAACTAACGATCCCGGCAGGAACCACGCCATGTGGGTGCGAGCATCCACAGTAAAGGCCCCGTAGTTGGGGTCCATGATTTCACCAATGACCAATTGGAAGAACTCTTGTTGAACACCACCCAAGTCCGTTCCGACCTCACCGCCATCCTGTCCCAACTTGATCTTGAGTGGCTT
Source organism: Huntiella omanensis (assembly GCA_000833645.1). NCBI lineage: Eukaryota > Fungi > Ascomycota > Sordariomycetes > Microascales > Ceratocystidaceae > Huntiella > Huntiella omanensis. Next base: position 26,957 of record JSUI01006257.1, on the reverse strand, counting down.
AGTCAGTTCGTATTCCCGTCGAGCCCACAGTTGATCCATAGCATCCTCCACTAGATTGTCGCGTCTAACCGACAACATCAGATATTTTGATAACTGTGGACCCATCCGGTAGTACAGAAAATCCAATAACTGTCCGTTGGGTATCGGCGTGTGATTTATAGGTACCCGCGTTAGTTCGTACGTGTTGTTGGCCGTCTCATGTTGTTTGTTCATGCGGTCAAAGTTCATCGCGCGGAAGAACGACACAAGAGTCGAACTCGAAAAGAGGAAGGGGTAATTAAGCAAGTGTTTCTGTTTGGAGGACTCGTCGAAATTGAGCCAACTGATAGGAAAGCTTACGGTGTCAAGACGGTCCGCAAAGTAGTCAACCCGGAAACTTGAGTCGGGAATGAGCAGCTCGCGTCGTTTGTTGTCTATTACATGTTAGTTTTGTCGAAGGCGAAAATTAATTTGAAAGTGTACTTACATAGTCTCTCCATCAACTCCAATGCACCAGCAAAGGCCGTATGCACAGCAAATGCTGGCTCTCCGTTCCAGTCGTTCAAAATCACGGCACGAGCCCAATCCAACAGGCAAATCACCGTCCTCTCAAGATGCAAAGACTGCGTGTCCAAGTACTGTTGGTCGAGTTGATCAAACAGTGGCTTGAGGACATCCATATATGGGTCTGACTCTTCTTCTGTACTCGTGGCCTCAACCAACTCTGCGTATCTCTTGCGCGCAATGATTGCAGAAAAAAGTCTTCTAGCAAGACGAAGAGCCAAGTCATCAGAGTACGCATCGTTGAGCTGGAGGTACATTTCCGTAGTGCTCTTAGACTTAGTTGTCACCGTCAGTCCCAGTGAGCGTAACCGAGAAATCTCCAGTAGTGTATCTCGGTATTGAACCTCGGGAACAAGGGCAACCAACGCATACAAACAGATGGCCATGAGATATCCTGCCTCTTTGCTGCTAAGTTCAACATCTGTATTTCGAAAAACTGCGCTCCCGGGATTCAATGATTGAAGAGCCTTGGGAACGCTAAACAGACTTGATGCAGACATCCACAAACTGTGCAATACCAAAGTAGGTTGGCTATCCAACAACTTGGCCAGTCCCCACCAAACGCTGTGTGATGGATACAAGCCGTCATTTGGAGCAAACGACCGAATCAGCGCTTCTGGTTGAGACAAACAAGAGAAGATACTTTGCTTCAGAAAAAGTGCCCAATCCTGTTTTAATTTACCGGGGTAGTTGGACTTGGAATGCTTAGATCTTCCTCGGCGATGCATCGAATGGCACTCTGGTGGCAAGAGACGTGATAACCTAGCAGGTCGAAAATGATGCTTCTCCGAGGTATTGTCATCCTTCATGGTCCGGTAGATAAACTCGATAGTGCTAAGTGTCAAATGGTTCAAAGACTGTGGCGCAAACATCTTGTTGATCCGCTCAGTCATGTCGTTCTCGTCGTCGTCCAAGTAGAATGCGACGTGGGGATTTGAGGATTCGTCACTTTGTACGTCATTCTCTCCCGAAGACCCAGAGCTTGCAGTATCCCCATCCTCTATTGAAAGTCTCGATGTAGCTGAAATGCTAGTAGCTCTAAGGTTTGGTGTCAAGTGTAACGTCCCTTCTGGTGGTGTCATGGAATGCGACTCCAGTGGCGATCTTGGAAACCGCGAATCATCGTGGGACGCATGGCGCGAGCTGGTTATCTGGGCCGTACGAGCAGCCTTACTGAGGTTCAACTTGGGAGTTTGTGGCGGAATGGTGGATATTTCGTCATTGCCTGAAGTATGTGACTCTGGCGGAAAGATCATAGGTTTCTGAGGTTGTGGCTTTATTACAGCATTCGAATTACGATGGTTTAGTGTCGGCGGTATGGGTCGAGGTAAAGGGGCCGTAGAAAATGGTATAGACTCCGAACTACTAGCACCTGATAACCTCCTCGTTGGCGATTGACTACGACTCTGTGGTGGCGAAGCGGGTAATGGTACATCGGCAGCTTCTTGAAGTGCAATATCGTCTTGTTCAGCCATAGAGACCTTATGCGATATTGCCATAAGTGAATTCGGCGTCAACCATTCCAACATACGAAACGCCACAGTACCGAATATTTGCGCTGAGAGCGATCGTGGGTCCTTCAATTCGTCACGCTCTGCAATCACGAGATGTGGCTGAGAGTTCCGTGTAGTATCTGGTTTATGCATATCTTGGTGGGCTTCCGAAGTGGTTATTGGGGTCCTTTGCGGTGCTGGAGTGGATTCTCGTTTCGGAGATATGTCTCGTACTTTGGGTGAACCTCCGCGTGNTTTAACCGCCACACCACGATTTTGGTACCATGGAGACTGTGAAACCGTCAGATTATCTATGGCTTCGCTGCGACACTTGGACTGTTGAATATATGGGCAGAGAAAACGTTCCGGGTTATCTTGGCTAGCGAGAGTTATTGCGAGAGTGCGGGCACTAAGAGGCGAGTAACGGCGTATTGGGGCGGCGCCGTGGACCTTTTGACGGAAACGCATGCATGTGGTAGTCGAGCAGTTCGGAGAGTCGCATCCCGTCATAAGTTGATGCATAAACCTATAAGGAAACCGATGGTTAGTCTGGCTGTAGATGCGCAAGCCGGGGTGGTCCCGGGGTAAGCGGGGACTGACTTTTCAATAAGAAGTTGGACCTTATGGCGGCGTACCGACCGGTGGATTGTATATAGTTGGCGAGGGTCATCGAGGTAAACTATATGGTCGCACAGCTCTGTCGGAGCATCGTCAGGGAGACGAGGGAAGTCGGCATTTTGCCAAAGAATGTCGTAGAGATCCGACCTTGACGGGGCAGTCGACGTGGGGAACTGGCGAGATGGCTCGCGCGTCATTGTGGATTACGGTGCCCAACGGCGACGAAGTGACTAAACAGAGTAGTTTCGAGAGATGAAGTCACGGGGGTGACTGAAAGAATACGTGAGGAGTGAAGCGGGGGTTGAATATACCCGGATGGCTTGATGTGGCATGCAGAACAAGTGTAGAAATTAATGATGAATGCGACGCTTAATCAGCGCAGGGTTGGTGACTACCACGCTCAATTGCGGGTTATGGTGATGACTTCAAGGCCAACCGAACCAAATGAAGAGGTAAAAGTACTGCACACGCTACGCCTCCCCTTGTAGACGACGAGGCTGAGAATATAGAAATATGATGATATTAAAACAGACAAAAAAATATTAAAGAAAGTGACAGTGACGAGAAAATCGCGAGAACAGCATGTGTAATTGCTCAATGGCAAATCACCAAATCGTGACCGTTTTGGCAAAGGGACAGGATCCGAAAATGGGAATCACGCCTGTATTGACCTCGTCTATCATGTATTAGCAATACGAGAGTGTATAGAACCACAGACTCACTATTTGCTGACAACGCCTTGTTGTCAGCACTTGTTGTTAGCGGTGTCTTAAGGTGCTGGATTGACCCTGGCACAGGCCAAATCCTTAGAGCTGTTGTACACGCCGTATTCTTGTCTGTGCATCACCAAAACCTAGGGAATGGTACTCGTGGGTTAGTTTGTATACAATAACCCTAATACAGTATAATATGAGCGATTTCGGGCTAATATGTGCTACCATCAGAATGGTATAGAAGACGGGGAACAAGCCGCATGATGTTGTCACCCTGAATGTGGGTTAATACTCTAGGCAGTTTTCCGGATACAGTCACCATTGATAGCAATCCAACCAGGAAGTCCTAGAAGAAGCGTGCATACACATGCATGCAGTCGATTGGCTATACTTGACTAGTTACGGCGGGATCAGCAGTACCGGCCGGTGATGCATAACAGTCACATTCTAGATGTAGAGGCTATATTCTAGAGGTCCTGCATACTTCCTTCAGTGTCTCGATGCTTCTACATATTTCCAAGACAGTCAAGTTAAGTGATCTTCGCATACACTTGCAGAATTCACCAAATACAACGTGTTTGCTTTGACGGACAGACAGATAGACAGACAGACTTGTCCTTAGTATTGTCAGTCATTCTCCCCATGTTTCCTCTACTCAAGTCCCAACGCCACAATGGATGACGGCATTTGAGAAAGGCCCGCAATTTGTGGATACTCCCCGTAGCTCACAACCATATTCGTTATGTGTTTTCCGGACTGAGAAAGTTGTTGTTCCCTCAGCTCCTTCAGTGTATTCGCATAAAAAGCAAAGGTTTTGCGCCAAGATTTGTAAAAATCATTTTCTCTTCTTTCTACTCGGTTTGCCTTGTGTGGTTGACATTTCTCGACAATCTACTTTTTGTTGTCCATCTCAGGTAAGAATATAATATCCTTTACAGGAGCTCCCATGCTTAACCCGATTAGGTTTGGGGCCGTCTTCGGATGACTAGTGTAGGAGTCAGGGCTATTGCTTAGTCGATTACGGGGAAAGAGAATTTGCTTTGCCGACTATATGTAAACTGGTACAAAAAGCTGTGGGACAGTCAACCAACACCACGGTGGTCTCTTGTTTGCATTTATTCCGAGTTTTGCTTCTTGGTTTACACTTTCTCGGCCAATTCACTAACACACCAATTGCTATTTGTATAGCCTCTCAGTTTTTCTCTGCTTTGCAGTTCTTGTTTCTGTTATTCCACTGCTTGTCATTGGGGCTGGTCCTTATATTTCCTGTTCCATTGTTTCCTACCCCACCAGTTGTCTCGCTTGCTATAGCACGCTTCTGTCCCACCATCCGCACGGAATCTACCTCGTAATTGTTAACGTGCAGCCGCCGCCATGCATATCAACGACAAGATTATTGAGGCTGGACGCGCGGGTCAGCCGTCGTTCTCCTTTGAGTACTTCCCGCCAAAGACTGCTCAAGGTGTACAGAACCTGTATGAACGTATCGAGCGCATGTACGAACTTGGTCCTCAGTTCATCGATATCACCTGGGGTGCCGGAGGTCGTATTGCCGAATTGACGTGTGACATGGTGTTGCAAGCCCAGACGGTTTTCGGTGTGGAGACTTGTATGCACTTGACTTGTACTGATATGGGCAACAGCAAGATTGACGATGCCCTGTCTCGTGCGTACAAAGCCGGTTGCTCCAACATTCTGGCACTGCGGGGCGACCCTCCCAGAGAGAAGGAAAAGTGGGAACCTACCGATGACCAATTCCGTTATGCCAAGGATCTGGTTGCGTATATCCGTAAAAAGTATGGCAACCACTTTTCTATTGGTGTGGCTGGATATCCCGAGGGTTGCGATGACAACCAAGACGAGGACCTTCTTCTGGTCCATTTGAAGGAGAAGGTTGACGCCGGCGCTTCTTTCATTGTCACGCAGATGTTTTACGATGTGGACAACTTCTTGCGTTGGGTGCGTAGAGTGCGTGAAGTGGGTATTGATGTTCCTATTCTTCCAGGCATCATGCCCATTGCCACGTATGCCAGTTTCATTCGTCGTGTCAACCACATGAACATTAAGGTTCCCCAGTCTATCCTCGACACTCTCGAACCAGTGAAGAATGACGATGTTGCTGTGCGTGAGCGTGGTCGCATTCTCGTTACCGACATGTGCCGCAAAATTCTCGACTCTGGTCTTATTCACCACCTACACTTCTACACTATGAACCTAGCGGCGTCTACTCGTATGATTCTCGAGGAACTTGGCTGGCTTCCTTCGGCTGAGCGTCCTATCAAGCAAGCTCTCCCGTGGAGACAATCTCTTGGCCTTGGTCGTCGTGATGAGGATGTTCGTCCCATCTTTTGGCGTAACCGCAACAAGTCGTATGTCCTGCGCACTCAAGATTGGGATGAGTTCCCTAACGGACGTTGGGGCGATTCTCGGTCACCTGCTTTTGGTGAGCTGGACGCTTATGGTATTGGGTTAACTGGTACCAATGAGCAAAACCGCAAGAAGTACGGCGAGCCCGAGTCAGTCAAGGATATTGCGCATCTGTTTGTCCGGTACTTGAAGAAGGATCTTGAGACGTTGCCATGGTCAGAGGCTCCACTCACGGGTGAATCTAACGTGATTCGTGAGAAGTTGATTAACTTGAATTCTCGCGGTCTCATCACTATCAACTCCCAACCTGCCGTAAGCGGTGTCAAGTCAACAGACCCCGTGTTCGGATGGGGTCCTAAGGGTGGCTACGTATATCAAAAGGCGTATCTCGAGCTTCTCGTTCACCCTGCCGTATACGACGAGCTGATTAGACGCATGGATAGTAACCCGGACATGACGTACTATGCCGTGACAAAGACAGGCGAACTCAAGACCAATTCGCCAAGTGAGGGACCTAATGCTGTGACGTGGGGTGTCTTCCCAGGCAAGGAGATTGTGCAACCGACAATTGTCGAGAGCATCAGTTTCCTGGCATGGAAGGACGAAGCGTTCCGGTTAGGTGAAGATTGGGCGCGTTGCTATGAAGCTGGCAGTCCCAGTAGACAAGTGATTGAGTCTGTTATTAACAACTGGCACTTGGTCAACATTGGTAAGTCAAGTATTTGAAGAGTGTTTGTGAGTCGGCTACTAACAGTATTGACAGTGGACAACAACTTCCATGAAAACGAAGCCATCTTTTCCCTTTTCGACGGGCTTGTGGTTCCTGGTGTTAATGACATCATTCCCCCTTCTCCTCCTCATTCTCCCGTAACGGCGCAGGACGCCGATGCGGCGTGTAAAACTTCAACATCAGGCACTTCTGGACCTGGCGCTGCGGTTAACGGAACGCAGTAAGCCTATTCTGACACGAACAACCGATGTGGTGGTATCTATGTCACATAGTTAATTACCATGCACTCGGGATGTACGTGTCAAAATACGACTGGAAACAGTCGAGGCCAGACTACTTAGTGCCACATTTGCATCATTCATTCATCATCATGAGCATTTTTCCCTTTTCTCTTTTCTGTTGTTCTTTTTTCTTGGCGTTTATCATCCATTCCGATATATACCATATCGATGGCATTTTTCAACTCTTCAGCGCCGCAAGGAAGACGATGTTCTCTAGAGACAGATCCCGACTCGTCAACCTATAGTGCGGGTATCTGTTTCTTACTAATTCAACATGGTGTGGCAATTCATGGTTTTGTAGCGACGTTTGATGTAAGACTTTCTTATCCAACCAAGGAAGTCTGACGTCGTTCTACTTTGACGATGGACACGTTTGTGTTGATCGTCGGCCTGGATTGTCCTCACTCTATCTCAACGATTTACGGCTTTTCAACCCAGCTAGACTCTCGACTGTCTTTTTGTTACTGTTTGCTTTTTTTTTTGCTTTTGCTTTTGGACTATCACGATTATCTCAACGACTTTCTTCTCAACAATGTGTTTTTGTTTCGGGTTTTTGTACTACCTCTGGAGCTTTCAACCTCTATTGTATGTACTTGGTTTTGGCTTTTCTCCTTTTTCGTTTGAAAAAGGATTTTGATTTTTTGTTTGTTCTCAATGCCCATTGTCGACTTCTTTTCAACAAAGGAAGATTGGCAATGTATGCGTTGGTTGTGAAAGTTAATATAAAATGTTTACACTTTCTCCAAGTTGTAGTTTCCATCTCGTACATGTCTTGTGAATGTGAATTTCGATTGTCCAACCCTTATCCAGGGTTATATAGGACCGAAATCGAGCTATGGTTACCATGGAAGCTGGACAAGGCTACATTCCTAAGTAACGAATCTTGTCACGAGTGGGTTCATTAGAGGGTCTGATCTTGTACATACAGTGGGGAGTTTGAACGAACGAAAGAGAAGAAAAAGAATCGACAATAAGTGAGAAAAGGCCGCATTCCTTGCGGTCGATGGTTGCTGTGGAATTGGACTGGGGTTTCCACTCGTTTTTCTTTCTTTTTCCGTGACTTTGCCTGTTTTTTTTCTTGCTGTGGGTTCCTGTTCCTAACCTGGGGTTTTCGTTGGCGGGCCAAGATGAGTATGTGGGTTTGATGTGAGGCTGGGAGGTGCAGGTTTGGTGGAGAAATGTGATGAGAGAGAATGTATGTGGAGATGATCTTTGTGAGCGGTGAAGATGCTTTTCAGTGTTTCTTGACAGTGAGGCTCTCTAGATATGGTAGATATTCAATANCGCTATAATCCCAGGAAAATCTCCCTTACGCTAGGGCGCCTGCACGCCCAAAAAAAAAAAATCGAAACGAACCGGTGGGTAGCTGTGGTTTCGGTGCACAAGGCAACGCATCGTATGTCTGTATGTAGCTAACTATGCACGCGGGCCAGCGCGCCGGGGTGCTCATTGTACTTCGTTTGCGCGTTGTGGTATTTTTCTACTTGGCGTGGCGGTAGAGGGTTCGTATGCTATGGTAATGCATGTTCACAGCTGGTGAGAAAAGTTACAGAGGGTTCACAGCAATGCCTTTATTTCGGGACGTGCTGAACCGGGTCTTTCTCTTCTTCTTGCTTTCATTCTTCTTTCCCTCGTGTGGTTCTTCTTCTTGTCCGTGTTCCTCCATTGTCGGTTTGGTCCCGCCTTTTCCTCCCATCTTTCTTTTACATACAACTGGTAATTCGATATTACCTTCTTCACGCCCCAACATCTACATATCAAAATCAAACCCCTCCCCTTCAAAAACATATCTCGGGCACTTGCCATCTCTGTTTATATCTTCATTCTCCACCAAACGAACAATCTCTTCACTATCGTCGTGTCACATCACGTGACAATAACTCATACCATACCACCATCCGACAAGATGGCTCTCCAGTCTCTCCCGTCACCACGCCTTAACAGGCCAAACCAAACCATAGCATCGCCACCACCAACCTCACCAACCAAGCGAGCTCTTCTTCCCGCCTTTGAGCCACTAACTTCCTCTCCGTCTCTCCCCCGCCCGTCTAAACGGCACGCCCCGGCTCTTCCTTCCCCTCATCCTACCTCCCAAACCGGTCTTTCTTCCTCCCCTATCCGTCCTAGACATACCACTCAGCTTGCCGCTGCACTTCAAGCTGCTCGTAGACCTGCCGGTGCTCCTCAACCTGCTCGTGGCCTTCATAACCAACAAACCAAGTCTTTCCGCCATGCTACTCCGGACTCCACCTGCCCCGTTGAGTCCTTGCGTTTCCCGCTTGAAGCTGTCCCATCAGTTCGTATTCCCGCCGACGGCTCCCTTTTCCGTCTTGGCCGCTCCAGTAACTCCAGCGACTACCAACTCCCTCCTAACCGCCACATCTCCCGAGTCCATCTGACAGCCCAATACCACCGTTCTCTCTCTCCTCTGGAGCCCGGCCGTGTGGAAATTGTGTGCATCGGATGGAACGGTTTCCAAGTACACTGCCAAGGTCGTGTATACGCCCTTCTCCGCGGCGACAGTTTCACCTGTGAAGATGCCTCCGCCGAAATCCTCGTCGATGTGCACGAGTCCCGTGTTCTTCTTCTCTGGCCCGAACTCAGCCATGTCCTCGACGAAGAAGATGATTCCGAAACCGACGAGGAAAACTGGAATGAGTCTCCTTCTCCCGCTGCCGCCCGCCGTATCAAGATGCTCGCTACAAAGTCGAGTCCCCGTGGTGCCACCGCCCGTCTTCGTTCACCCGTCTCACCGAGTCCCGAGACAGACTCACAACGCCATAACGACGTGGAAATCTATGAAGATGCCGATTTGGATCTTCCACCTGCTGTCGCTAACAATGATGAGGATGACCACTCGGTTGACTTCGACGCTACCCTGCTAACCACCGAACCCCTTGGTGCCCTTCACTCCTGTGTCTCGGAACTCTCCGAGCTCTCCGACCCCGAAGATGACCACCCCAACGAGGAAAACGACCCCATTGTCCACTCATTCGGACCCTTCGGTACCGATCTCACCAAGTCCTTCGCCGCCTTCAGCACCTCACCGTCCCCCGCGCGTGACCAAGATCCTCTTGACTCTCTCCCCGCTTCCCTCCTCCACTACCTAACCAACCAACTCGCCTACTCCCAGCTAGCCTCCATCCCTCTCTCCACCCTCCTAATCAACCTACCCCCCTCCGTGCGCACCGAGTCTCTCACCGTCGACCTTCTCGCGCGCCTNCTCGCCTCAGACCGTTCCCCCGCTTGCATCGGCATCATCCCCCGCCACGGGAAAGACGCCGCCGGCAAGCCGCTCGAGTCTGAGTACTACTACATCCCCGAAAACGATACCGACGAGGAAAGACGAACCATGGTCGTCTCCGGTATGCAAAAGCGGAGTATCCGCGCCTGCCGTAAACAACACAAGCAATACTTCTGGAAGAGACCAAAGACGCCTTAAGCTCGCATCTTTCCCTCCCATCTTCCCTTCTTTCCCCCCGGTTTGTTCCCTTTCTTTCCCTTTTCTACTCTGTTGTTTTCATCTCGTCATGGCATATACTGTTTCATTGAAACATTGATTCCCCTTTCCTTTCCTTTCCTTTCCTTCTATTTCGCCGTATCTCTCTCCGTTACGTGACCAAGTTTTCGCTTTCACGATATCATAGTTTTTCTTTCAACTATGGAACCCACTGTGTTTCTCGTCGCTATTTAGTTCTTTTCCAAATGTAAAATATTTTCCAACATAACAAATCTTTTCAAATTTTCATGTGCAATGTCAAATATCATAACCCAACAAGTCTTTTTGTAACCCTTCCATTAGCCACCTCATTTGTGAAAACTAGACATGTCGTCACCAACTTCCCAAAGGGTTCGGGTCTCGTGTAAGTGCAATTTCCATATTCGTCCAAATGTACACATCTTGCACGTACCACAAAAATCCACTTACCCTTTTCAACCATTTCTAAACAAATTTCCGTCAAAATCCCAACCCTTAAACGATCCTACCATATGTACCCCTGTCGTCCCCAGCCAATGACATCATAATACATTCACACAACACACACCACCATCTTGGATTGACTTGACAATTGGAAAAAAAACATGGTATTGCTCATAATTCTATTACACAACTCGGCACAACACTTCCATCCCCTTATTTGTCCTCCACCCACTCAGGATTCTTTTTCAGAATTACAACACCCTCCAGCGTGCTCGCCAAGCTGATGTACTCTTCATTCTCTAGCTCCGCACGCTCGCCATATGCCAACACCACTGGCGTGCTCTGTGTCTGCCATCCAGTAATCGTCTTTGGCCGACCAGCCTGACCAACAACGTCAACCGCCTGACCAACACGAACATTGACATTGATAGGCTTGAGATCCTCATCGACAGTCAAAAGCATGCGTGGGGAAATCGCACCCGACAAGAAGTAAAGCAGGTAGTGGTGCTTCTCCAGAACGAACAACGGCGCGTCAATCATGGCTACTATGACAGTGAAAAGACTGGCCGCTGCCACTGGTGACATAATCTGGCGGTCGGTGTGGAAGGGAGTGAGCGAAAGAGCGCCCTTGCCCATGTGAAGAAGACCCTGCGCCACACGTACCATGAACAGAGAGTCCTGATCACGGTAGTAGAAAGACGCAAGTTGACGCAGAAGCTGCGCAAGACGAGCGTTGTTGGTACCCGCACCCAGAAGACCCATAGCGAAAATCGCATTGTTGGCGACATCGGGGTCTGTGTCGTGACTGTAACGGGAAAGCGTATCGTACACCTTCATCTGGGGGTTGCTGGGGCTGACAAGACCCATCGCCAAAGGCACAGTCTTGCGAATGTTGGTATCACCGTAGTGCATCAAGTGACCGAAGTGGCGGAGGACCATGTCCTGGCCAACATCCTCACCCATGGCAATCAAAGCAATACCGAGGACGGCATAAGATTTAGTGAGGGAGTTAACCTCCTTCTTCTCATCCTCCACAGTGCCAGCGCAAACCCGGAGCAGCTCCTGAATCTTAAGAACGGAACCGGTACCCGCCCACGCGCAAATCTGGGCCAAAACTCTGGTGGGCTCGGCAATAGGGTGATCGACAGCCTTGAGAGTCTCAAGAATGACCTCGACTTCCTCTTGCTTTCCAAAGAACAGCAGACCCAGACCAAGGGCAAGGAAACGAGACCAGTGGTCAGTCAGGAACTTCTTGCGGTCCTCGTCAAGCAGCACTTCCACTATGGCGCTGCTGATGTCGGCGTGAGAAGATCCTATGAACACGAGACCGGCAGCGAGCGCGGCAAGAGCAGACACTGAAATGTCTTCTTCGGGATTGGAGATGAGGGGCATTAAAAGCTCTAAAAGGTCAACATTTTCAGATCCAGCATACGCTATGGCCAAACCGATGATAGCAGACCGGCGAATGGGCAGTTCTGACGCAGTGAGTTCCTCGCTCAACAACGCCAGAGCAGGATCTTCATCGAAATAAACACCGGAGCTTGTGATACCAACACCAAGGAGAGCACCAGCCTTAAGGTCTGTCTCGTTGTCCTTCATGTTTGACGGAGTTAGGTACTTCTCCAGGTGCTCTAGACCCTTAGTAGGGTTCCAGAGCGTAATGTTACCAATCGAAGCAACAGTTGACGTCATGCCATCAGCCTTGGTCTTCCATACCCAAGGCTCCTTGACCTCCTCGTTGGCCATCATCTTGTCCTGACAGAAACCGGCATTGACAAAAGCATTGACGAAAGACGTAGACAGGTTGTGACGGGCCGAGTCAATGTTGGTGTAGTTGGAAACACGGTTACTCTCAAGGTGCGACTTGTAGATATCTTCCGGCATCTTGGGCTCTGACAGGTTTAACCGCTCACCCAGATACTGAAAGAAATCAGAAAGATGCGAGTTGTGAGTGCACTTGCTGATCTCCTCCGAGTCGTCCGAGTCAGCATCGTAGTTGTTAACAATCATGCGTTGGCGGCCGATAATGAAGCCGAGCTGCTTCTTGAGTGCGATATCGTCAGTGGCGGCAAAGACATTCTCAATCAAATCGACGCTGTGTAGGCGAATGGCCAAAGCCAGGGCCTGTGTCAACTGCTTGTACTGCATGTAAATTTGGAAGGCAGTGCGCAGGAAGGTCTCGTTATCGGGGTATGTCAACAAGTTGACCATGCTGACCATGTACAGACAGGCGCGACTGTATGTGTTCTCGTTAAGAAACTCGGGCAGTCTGTCAATGATCTCCAGCTCACTAAGCAGATCGACAGCCTCAGCCTCGGCATTGCTCTTGATGAAGAGGGGCACCAGCTGCAGAGCCAATGCCACTAGATCATCCGCCGACTCCTCATCCGCTGTCCGTTTGGTGTACTCTTGACCGATCTGAAGAGCCAGTAGTCTGACGTATTCGTAACCCCACGAGCCAATATCGGTTGAGGGCGAAAGAAGGCGATACTTGAGAGTGTCGAGGTTGGTTTCGTCGGCAAACGTCATACCCAAGGCAGAGAGAACATCCGCCAGAAGGTCCTTGTCCGAGCCCTCACTCCAGGACTCGTGAACATCCTTAAGAGCACCGTAGTGCGGCCGGAGGAATTTGAGAGGCTTCGGGACAGCCGTCATAGATGAGGTGGATGTGCGGATAGTGTTCTTCATCTCCTGAAGAGCGGGTTTGTAGAGGTCGGTTTGCTCCTCCTACATATTGGGGTTATTGTTAGTCATTGATCAGAGCCGCAACGAGGGACATTGATGGGGTACAACTTACAGTCAATCTCTCGACAAGCATCTCAAGATCGCTCTTGAGTTGCTGATCCTCCTCACTGAGCTCCTCCTCGGCTACGTACGTCATAATGTTAGCTGTTTACATCTCCAATTGCATTACGCCTTCCAATATATATCTCTACGTTGAAACATACCTCCAATCTTAGCCTCCTTCTTGTTGCCTTCGCCATCCTTAGCGGGCGTCTCATCGACGGCCTTTCCCTTGCCCTTGTCGACTGGCTTCTGAGCCTTGGTATCGCCAGCCATGATGTTGTTTTAGAATGACTGTAGTTATGGAGAGGTTGCAGGTATTCACTTGAGGGAAGCCGTATACGATAGGCGACGTGGTGATGCTTTCGAGATGGCTGGTTAAGATGGAAGGCTCTCGTGAAGCTACGGCGGGGTTGGGGACCAAGTAACAATGAGGATCTACCCAGAGCTAACAATTAAGGAAACAATTAATGATCTGTGCCAGCAGAAGGTAACAAGATCGGATGCTGCGCAATGTGATGCTGGCGTAGTCTGTCAGCTGTTGATGATTAGGTCGTTGGATCTTCAGGTCAAGAATAAGGAAGCCCAGATCTGAGACCCGACCAGGCTAGCTTGCTTGGACCTGACTTATCCATAGCTCTGACGTTAGCGACCTGACGCCTATAGCTTGTCGCCTGAACACCGCAGGATGGCGACATGCTAGTGGGCGTTATAGCGCCTGTCAGCTAAAACAGCACCGCGCAGTGGCCGGCATTGCTGTGTAATCCCTCAGCGGGTGCCCTGCAGTGACGCGAGGCTTGGACGCCTAGCCTTGTATACTGGTCACGTGGAGCGGGGATCCCTGAGGACCTTCCATTCACCCCACCTTGACCTCTCACGGTTGTCAGCAGCTGACAGACAGAGTGCTAGTTTCTTATCTTATCGACGACAGGGCACCCCGCCAAAAAATCAATCGTGGGGTTCGACTGATGAAATCATTTTGCGCCCATGTCGTTAATAACTGGAGAACTGCATCCCATACGCACAGTCAACGTTAATTGATTTATTTTGTTCTATTTTGGTGACTTCACCTTGACGACCCGACTCATACAGAAAACGGTACACACAATACTACGTCATGCTTCTCGACTCCAAGGCTTTGCGCCACCTCACAAACGAGGACTGGAAAGTCCTCGCCGCCGTAAGTCATCTCGACATGCGCAAAACCTGAATATATAATCGGACCCTAACATAGGGTTATAGGCCGAACAAGGCAGCAAGAACCACGAATTGGTGCCGACTGTGTTGATTGAGAAACTCTCTAGACTTCGGGGTGGTGCTGGTGGTGTTAGACGCTGCATTTCGAACCTGGCCAAGGTTGGTTTGATTGCCAAGGTGAAGGAAGCCAAGTATGACGGTTACCGGTTGACTTACGGTGGTCTGGATTATCTTGCCCTGCACACATACACTACCCGAAAGGAGATTTACAGTGTGGGTAGCCGTATTGGTGTGGGTAAGGAGTCTGATATTATGGTTGTTGCGGATCACACCGGCAAGCAGCTTGTCCTCAAGATCCACCGTCTGGGTCGTATCTCTTTCCGTACTGTCAAGTCCAACCGTGACTACCTGCGCAAGAGACAGTCTGCGTCGTGGATGTACCTTTCCCGGCTGGCTGCCATGAAGGAATACTCCTTCATGCGTGCGCTTCACGCCGAAGGGTTCCCCGTTCCCGACCCACTAGGCCAGAGTCGTCACACCGTTCTCATGTCGCTTATCGATGCCTTCCCCCTCCGCCAAATATCCTCCGTTCCCGACCCGGCCTCACTCTACGCCGAACTCATCGCCCTTCTTCTCCGTCTCGCTAAGCACGGTCTTATCCACGGTGATTTCAACGAGTTCAACATTCTGATTAAGGAGGAGGAAATTCCCGATACTGACGATGGAACCGGTCTGCCAGAGCTCAAGTTGACTCCCATCCTTATCGATTTCCCACAAATGGTGTCGATGGACCACCAGAACGCTGAAATGTACTTTGACCGTGATGTCAACTGTGTCAAACGTTTCTTCTCCCGTCGGTTCGGCTTCACACCGACGAGCAAGGGCCCTCACTTCAAGGATGCGAAGAAGATGGTGGGCGCTGATGGCGCTTCACGGTTAGATATTCTTGAGGCTGCCTCAGGTTTCACGAAAAAGATGCAGAAGGATCTTGAGGCGGCGGTAAACCAGCAAGGCGAAGGTGAGGCCGAGGGTTCAGGATCCGAGGAGGATTCTGATGAGTATGACGANAGCTCAAGTTGACTCCCATCCTTATCGATTTCCCACAAATGGTGTCGATGGACCACCAGAACGCTGAAATGTACTTTGACCGTGATGTCAACTGTGTCAAACGTTTCTTCTCCCGTCGGTTCGGCTTCACACCGACGAGCAAGGGCCCTCATTTCAAGGATGCGAAGAAGATGGTGGGCGCTGATGGCGCTTCACGGCTAGATATTCTTGAGGCTGCCTCAGGTTTCACGAAAAAGATGCAGAAGGATCTTGAGGCGGCGGTAAACCAGCAAGGCGAAGGTGAGGCCGAGGGTTCAGGATCCGAGGAGGATTCTGATGAGTATGACGAGGACGAGGAAGAGGATGAGGAGGAGGAACAGGACGAAGAGGAGGCTAGTGAGGAGGAAGAGGAGAAGCTTGTGGACTTGTCCGCCAAGAAGTCCATTCTCGACGGAATTTCCCTGGAGAAATTGGAGATTGCTGATTCAAAATAGATTGGAGAGGGACTGCTATGAGTGATGATACCATTTAAAAGTTTTGATATGTCATGATTTATATAAGGAATTGCATTTACATCTACCTACACGAAGGACATAGTTTTAACAGCCATGGTCTACTGTCCTTTTGAAGACATTAATCGCATCTTCTTTCTCTTGCCCACTCAAACTGCCCAAAGCCTTGTGCACGTACTCCACACTTTGTACCAGCACACCTGCATCACTTCCTTCAGCACCTTCTACTGTCATACTTCCACCCTTTGGAACCGTAACAATGGTTCCATCCACGCAGAAACATCTCCATCTTGGCTTATCTGCATTAGCAGTGACTTTAAATCCGTCAATGCGCATGTACGTGACGTCTGGAAGTTCAACATGTTTCCCATCGTTATAAGCTTGTCTCATAACGTGGAAGAACTCCTCACGTCCCATTGGTGGCAACCGCACGAGATATAACGGGCGNTGTGCACGTACTCCACACTTTGTACCAGCACACCTGCATCACTTCCTTCAGCACCTTCTACTGTCATACTTCCACCCTTTGGAACCGTAACAATGGTTCCATCCACGCAGAAACATCTCCATCTTGGTTTATCTGCATTAGCAGTGACTTTAAATCCGTCAATGCGCATGTACGTGACGTCTGGAAGTTCAACATGTTTCCCATCGTTGTAAGCTTGTCTCATAACGTGGAAGAACTCCTCACGCCCCATTGGTGGCAACCGCACGAGATATAACGGGCGATGAAATGGGGAAGAAGCGGGCGATATGACGAGGCCTTTATCTAGAGAGGAGGCGTTTGTGCCTAGGATGTAACTATGGCGATCTGGAGTAAACTGGGTCCAAGTAGGTTCGCCGAGCTGTTTAACCTCGAGAGAACTATCATATGGATCCGTGACCTTGAGGATCTCCTCTGCCGCCATAACGAATCTCTGGGAACCAAACTCCCGGTATTGTGGCCGATCGCTTTCTGAGACAAGACTGGCATGTAATCCATGCGAAGCCACTACAGTGCCAAGTAACTCGTCCACCGGAACAATCTTATCCTCCTCGAACTTTTCCTTTTCCCGATAGGCGCCCTTTGAAAAGACCGCGCGGAAGAGTCTAAGTGGGGCGATTTGTCCACGAAGGAGTGTTCTTAGACTTTGGACATAGTCAGATTGGCCGTGTTCACGAGGGAATCCGCGATGATTTGAATGGAACAGGCCGTTTCCGGTACCGAGAGGAAGAACGTGGATTTTAGCGGTACCCGTCACCTCGGAGATACCCGTGTTCCGCAGACGGGCCGTCCCGTTAATCAGATCGACAATACCACCATCCCCCGAAAGTAAAAGAAGTCGTAAATTCCGCCAAGTATCCACAGTAAGTGCTGTGGCATACTCAGTAATAGAATAATGCGATTCCGTAAAAAGCACTTTAAGGTGTTGACCCTCTTCAAACCCGGGGATAACCTCCTTCAATAATTCTTTCAAGACATCCTCCCAGAACCGCTCTGCCAAGCAAAACCCCGATTTTCGCGACACGATAACATGAAGAGGCTCTGTTCGCTCGGCCAAGAAGGCTGGAACTTCATTGGGTGGGAGTACCAAATGTGAGAGAATATCAGGGATTTCCGAAACAAGCGTCCGTTGTAACGAAAAGGTAGTATCGCCAGCTTCGCCTTTGACCGCCAAGGAAATGACTTTGAAGGTATTATTCGACGCCTGCTGAATAGCGACTACCTCACCATTAGGTGGTAGTTGATTTTGAAGCTCACGTTGATCAGACATGATAACCCGTGAAAAGCTGACTGACTAGGAAGAAAACAAGAATCAAGAAACGATCCTACATATCTACGATTTCCAAGATGGGAAGGTCTCTTTTAAACTATTTCTCTCCCTAGCTCCCTCACACTCAAAGAAGAAAATCCGAGAACTGAACTGTCACTTCGGTCTCTTCCGCATATCTGCCCAGCCCCCATATCACACAAGACGTCCACAGTCACGTTCGTCATACGCTCTGCCTACTTGCATCATAATTTGCTAATTCACTGACCGTCCAAAATGGCGAAAGAGGCTGACAAATTACCGTTTGGGGCGATGATGCATATGCGGACGGTCCATATGCGAGTATCAATGCAAGTGGCAGGTGCCGTTGAGTGGGGTCAATGGTCCGTGCACATAAGATAGCTGATGACGTCGAGGATACTTGATACTTGGGTGTGAGACTCTTCAGAGAGTCAGTCTATTAGATAACTACATTTTGTACTCTACATTTTTGGTGATTATTTCTTTGCGCGGGTCATAGGGCCCCAGTTTTCCTTGGGGTTGACCTGGTATCTAACGAGCTTGCGGTTACTTTGGCCCTTATCCCGACCGAGTCTCTGAAGGGCCTCGTCGAAGACAAGAGTCTTCCGAAGTTCTCTTTCCTCCTCAGTGAGATCCTCCTCCTTTGGCTCCTTGCCAGTGCCATTGAGTAATCTCCAGGCAGGCGAGTTTTCCTTGATATTCTCCATCTTGACGGGGGCTACTTGGCGGATATACTCCTTGAAGATCCAGATGATGGTCGTCCATGAAGCGTCAGTCTTGATACTGTTGGGCTTGCAATGAGAGCGAGTAACACGGAAACCCAGATGCTTTAGGGCTCCCCGGATAAGGTCTTCGTTAGGGGTTTCACAACAGAAGATACCGGCGAGGCGAGATGGGATGAAGTAGAAGGGGTGATTATCAATACGGGCCGCCTCCTTATCAGCTTGTGGGAGAGCCTCTTCTGGGTCTGGCTCAGGGAGGTTCTCTTCTAACGCTGTCGTCAACATACCCTCAATACGTGGTATAGTACCGTAAACATTCTGGTCAAGGTCAGGAAGACTGGAAAGAATGCGCTGGATGTACTCTGGTGACTGGATAAGACCACCGTACATGGGGCCAGCTAGATGCATCTTGGAGCCACAGTGACGGCAAAGAATATCAGAAGTTGGACCTTGAGCCATGATGTGCTTATAGTAGTGCGACTTTCCACTCTTGGCAGCCATAACGCGTGTGCGCATAATATGTTGGGTTTCCCAAGCGCCACAACCCTGGTCACAGTTGTACACCAGCATAGTCTTGGAAGCGTGGAACTTGACAGCAGCTTGCGACTTGGTGACACGGATAAAGATACGAGTGTAATAGTCAATGGAAAGAGAAAGAAGAGGCTCAATGGCAAGACCGTAGCGAGCGGCGGAAGTAGCGACGGTGTGCAAAATCAGACGAAGACCGACCTCGTGACTGTGGAATCCCTTGATGGGAATACCGCCATATGAAGCAAATGACTTCTCACAGTAACTGTGGCCGGCCCAAATAGCCGAATCCGTGCAAGTAACAGCCAGCAAACCACCATCCTTGACACACTGAACTGCGGCATCGATAAAAGGCGAAGCTGTACCGTAAGGATCAAGGTCAATAACATTGTACCGGTTCGTAGTAGCAGGGTTGCCATGCTTATCGCGGCGTGAAAGATCATCAGCAATGCGACGGTACATGTGAGCGATGGCATCATCGCGGGAAACAACAATCTTGTCGGTAAGCTTGTTATGGGTGGCATTCAGCTGGATGTAGTCAACTGCGGATTGTGAGAGGTCATTGGCGGTGACAGAGGTGACGAAGGGAAGCTCGTGGGAGTACCGGAGAGCGCGGAGACCAGTGGCAGAAAGAGCGTCGAGGATAGTGAACTTGGGAGGAGTCTTGGGACGGGGTTCGGTAGTGGCGACAGTAGTTGTAGTCGTTTCAGCGGTGGCCGGTTCGGCGGAAGTTGTTTCGGTAGGCGCAGACTCGACAGAGGTAGACTCAGTAGCGACAGACTCAGCAGCGACAGGCTCGACAGGCTTAACTTCACCCTCAGCTACATCACCCTCAACAACCTTGGCGCGCTTACCTTCATCGGCCGTAGGCTCCGTCTCCTTGCGCTTCCGCTTGCTGTTCTTTCCCTTGCCAGAAACGGCCTTCTTCTCCTCCATATCCTCATGGAAAGCGCGAATAGCCATAACAGTCAAATCTCTGTTGAACTGTTGAATGGGGTTATAAAAGACCGAGATATTCGACTTGGTAGCACCATCACCAATCTTGGCGCCTACAGGCACAAGAATGTCGGCCTGGCCCTCGCGGATGGTGATGTACTCCTTGCCATCGTAAGTGTACGTAGGGGCGTCGGGGTCAACGGCGGGCATCTTTTCGACTGTATTTTTGGGAGGAGGCGGCGGAATACGGATGCGGCGACGGCGAGGTGGTCCAGGACGGTTTGTCCAGGACGGAGAAAAGAAGGGCGGGGTGGTGGGGGTTGTCGCGGAGTGAGTAGATCTTATAAAGGCGGTGAGGCGCGGTTGACGTGAATATAACTGGAGTGATCTTGCGGCCAGGATAGACAAGCGACCAGAAGGAAATATCATCAAGAGAAATTAAACGACAAGACAAGCACAATTGAATATCGAAAAAAAACCAAAACTTTAAGCTTCAAAACCTCGCCGTCACTCATCATCCATGTCCGCTATTCCCAAAAAGTACAAGTCGAAATCTTTTTCTGCCGGCACTTGTACACTAGGCGGTGAGCTTGGTGACGCTATTTCCTAACCTGACCTCCCATGGTGGGGCCGGCCGACTGGCAGGCGTCGGTGAGGCTACTCGATGTGATCAAACAATCATAGTTTACTCTAGTGTATGATCAAAAAACATTGTCGCAAGAACTCTTCCTACAAACAGCGACCCCGCATTCTCCAATCTCGTCAATTGCGACCGTCGCCACTTCGTTGAGAATCTCCCACCTCCTCACACACTTTCTATTACGCAACAATGGTAGGTGTCGTCAATTGCGCGTTGGAGTTCGGATGATATGGGATTGATAGCTAACGATTGTTGCGATGATTTATTTTTAGCTTCCCCTTGGTCTCGTTAATGCCGCCCAAGGCCACCCGATTCTCGTTGAGCTTAAAAATGGTGATACCATTGCCGGGCATTTGATAGCATGCGATACCTGGATGAATCTCACCATGAAGGAGGCTGTCCAATCTAACCAGGTGCGTCACAATGCGCCAGCTCGAAAATACACGTTAAACTGACAACAACATAGGAAGCCACCAAGTTCCTGAAGATGCCTGAAGTTTACGTGAAGGGCAACAACGTAAGTTACCTCGCCTGAAAGAATTCACCGGAACGAAAGGAATAGTCAATTAACGCGTGACTATCGGTTTTAATAGATCAAGTACATGCGTGTACCCGACGAAATCATCGACCACGTCAAAGAACAACAGCAAAACCAGCAGAACAACTTCCGCCGTAACGGCCAACGAGGAGACTTCAACAACCGCGGCGACCGGGGCGGACGCGGCGGTAGAGGTCGTGGAAATGGTCGTGGTGGCCGTGGTGGACGTGGTGGTATGGGTGGTGGTCAACATCAGCAGCACCAACAGCAGCAGTAAATTCAATGGAATGAATAATGGGTTACGTTTTGGGAGAGAGAGAGATCACAGGCTCTTTCTATGGTTTGAATTGCTTGTCTGGTAGGTTATACCAGACATTCTTAGACTTCTTTTTTTTTATACTTTTTTTATTTTCTTGGATTGAAGCGGAGGAACTGGTTTTCTCATCCGAGGTCGTTGGAAAGCGAACTTTACCCATATCGGAATATATTAATGTTGATTCTCCATCCCAGCCCATTCCTTGTTATGCCCCGCCCCCGCGTTCTAGATATTGAGATCTTGTATAGACGCTGCCCCCGGTTCAAACAAGGTTACATCCCACCTCCACAATGGTCGTTACACCCCCCGCCAAACTCACGTGATATGCTTTTCTATCACTCAGTTGGCATGAGCCTCTCTACAAAATCACGTTTCCAGATTTTATCATACACATGTCTTCTCCAACATCTCGGGCTCCTTTTCACGCACCTGCATAACCCGCAGAACTCGGACTGGTCAGGAACACATGTACATACATACGCATGCACCTGTCGTCCTGCCCTGTCTATTACCTTCATTGTCAACTCAGACGTTACATGTACGACTGCGACTGCCGCTGCATGGGCTGAATACTGGGTGATTTTGGTTCTTCTCAGTGCACCTTGATTTTTTGAAATTTGCGATTTTATAGTGTACTGAGTTTACTTGGAGACTTATAAGCAGGAGTATTGAGGAAAGTTCTTAGTTGTGTTTGAAGTTGGAGAAACTGGTGGAACATATACTTCTCATCCCGAAATGTCGGCTCGTCGCTTTGCCACAGATGGCTTGAAACTTACTAGAATAGCGTCCGCCCGCGCTACCCGGCCCCGCCAACATTTAGCCCCGGCTTCCGTTCCGAGCTCCCGCACCCTTGCAACAGCCGTTCCGAAACCACCACCGCCGCCAGAAGATTACCCAACCTCCGAACCAGGCCACGCCCCTCAAATCGATGCAGCCATTCTTTCTGCTCGGCGACGAGGGAAAGGGCAGAATATCATAGACCCATCTGTAACCGTTGACGACCTGGTACACGCTAAAGCTCCATGGGATGATATCTTGAGTCGGGCAGATCAAGTGGTTATTCTTCAAGCACTGCAATATGTCCGTGGTCAAGCGAAGTCTTATGACAAGGTTGGGGCGTATTTGACGTATTTGTTGGAGAATAGACAAGTCAAGTTGCATACATACCATTACAATGTATTCATGGAACTTATGTCGCATCCTCGTGGTTCAGCAGAACCAGTCCGGATTATGCTCAAGGAAATGGAGAGACATAACATTCCGCCATCCCCAAGTTTCTGGACAAACTGCCTAGCTGTATGTATACCTTGACACTTCTAAAGCTGTCACTAACAACCATAGGCCCTCGCTATCCACCCCGACTACGTCGCCCGCAACACCGTGTTAACCTCCATGCGCTCCAACTGGCAAACCCCGACAACCCTCGACCAATGTTTCTCCGCCATCGGTCTCCTTCGAGACACACAATACGAAATGGCTCTTGACAAACTTGAAGAAATCATGGCTGCCGGTCCCATCCCCACCTGGGTTCTCGACATCTTCTGTGCCGTCTACGCCAGTCTTGGGTTCCACGAGGAAGCATATAACCTCATCTACCAACGTCTCAAGCCCGCACGACATCCCCCTACGGGCGACCTTCTTCTCTTTATGCTTACGCAGTTATCTGAAGGGTACCATTACCGTGGGACCAAAGTCCTTTGGCATTACATTTCAAAGGCCCTAGATGTCCATGTAGCAGATGGTGTTCTCCAAAACATAATCAACACCGCCGCCCGCCATGGCGACGCAGCACTCGTCCTTGAAGCCATGGACGCCTGGGCCATCCGAGGTGGGAAACTTGGTCTTTCGCAGTTTGAGCCGCTCCTTGACTGCTACGCCGCCACAGGTGAATTATCCACCGCCGCCCGGGTCCTCTCTCTCATATACCGGTCCCGTTTAGACGTGCGCAAAGGTAGTACCCGGGTACTCTTCAACACGCTATCCAAAGATCCATCACTCCTTGACGTCTTTGCTACCCACTTAAAAGAACAAGAACACCACGTCCCCATCTGCGCCTTCAACGTCCTCCTGGAAGTCTACCATTCACAAAATGACCTGAAATCCAGTCTAGCCTTGTACACCTCCATAGCAAACTACACCAATGAACCCGCCACTGGCGAAACACTGAGCTATCTAATCGACCTAGCTTCAGATTCACCAACACTCTCTTTCCTCGCTGATGAAGCGAAGACCCTTGATCGACTCGAGGATATCCGGACAACCCATCTACATAAGATGATCCATGCGTGCGTCGAAAACTCAAATACAGATATGGTATATACCTTATTCTTCTCTATTAACAAGCGTTGGACAACACTCTTGTCAAGACAAGGGTTCCAGGACATGAGAGAGGCCTATCGGACGGCGTATATAGGTGCTTTTAGATTATTTCTTGGGCTTCGTGATAAACGGGTACTGGAGATTTGGGCAGCAGGAAGACAGAGAATGACGAGATTAGGCTCGGGTTTTAGACGTGAGTTAGATGCAGCTTGGCCAGAAGTTTGGGAAGGAAATTCGGCATTGAGAATGTTAGGCTTTGACACCGAGACAAGATCAACGGGGGGTAGGGAAAAAATGAACATTATTTAATGAGAATACAGACATCTATCTAACAAAAGGAATCTTGCTGTCTATTTTAACATGCTAATAACCTATCCATGCTGGTCTAAGTCTTTTTGGGGTTTTTGCATGTGGGGGGAGTCGGGTCGGTAAATGTACAATCACGCCCAGAGTAAAAGCACCGCAAGCAACCGCCAGGTCTAGGCTTGCATCTGGTCTTCATCTTTCTACAGCCATCACAAGGAATCTCGGCAGCCCCTTTAGCATTGACTTTGGGGTTGGCAGCTGATGAGGAGGCAGCAGAGCTAGGCTCCGAGGCCGGGACTGATGGGGCTGGAGAAGGCGCTGACACCACTTTAGCTTCACCCGGTGTGGACTCATCTTCTTGTGTGGATGGGGCCGGGGAGGCAGTGGTAATGGCAGGAGATGGCAAAGAAGTAACCAGTGTTTTCTTAGTTTTTGTAGCCGCCTTCTTCTTAGATGCAACAGCAGATGGCACTGGCTTCTCTGGAACCTTGGGAAGCGGCGCGGAGGTCTTCTTTGTTACTTTGGCAATCTTCGCTTGTGAGGGCGGAAGCGTGGTCGTGATCGTGGGCTTAGTAGAGCTGGTCCGAGAGCTTCTGCGCGGCTGGGGTATCTTGGATGAGGTGCCAACAGTAGCACTATCGTGTGAATGGCCATGCTTTTTGGGCTCTTTGACCCGAGTAGCAGGTAATGAAGGCTTTGGGGCCACCAAACTCTTGTCTGCTTCCTCGACCACTGCTTGCTTGTTTGGAACTTCACTAACTGAATCCTTGGTTCTCCGACTTCTCCGCAACGTTGGGGCCTCCGACGATGGACCTCCTACGGCAGAATCAGGTTCAGCGTCAGGGATAACTGGCTTCGAAACCTCGGCCACATTGGATTTAATCTCGAGTACTTCCGCCAGTAGTGTTGAATCGTTCTGTGTATCATTTAGGGCAACGTCTTCCGTAACCTTCTCTTGGGTAACAAGATCACCCGAAGCCTCTTTTTCGGCGACATCCTCTTGAACATCCTCTTCGGAAGTCTTCTCTTCAAAACCCTCCTTGTCAGCAGCTGCATCATCAGGGACCTCTTCTTCAGGGACCCTTGCTTCGGCAACCTCTTCTTCGATAACCTCGTCTTCACAAACAGCATCATCTTCAACAACGGAATTCTGAGTGACAGCATCCTCAACGACAACCTCATCAAAAACCCCCTGCTCAGCGACATTATCCTCAACAATAGTCTCTCCCACAGTAACATCCCCAATAACAACAGTATCAGTACCTTGTCCAGAAGAAGCATCCTCGCCGACCTCTTCATCAACTTCTCCAACAACATCATCATCATTTGCCTCTTCCATCTCAACATCCACCGCCGCATCCTGTACTTNCTCTTCAATATTTTCCACAGCACCAGATTCAACTGCAGCTTCAGTCTCCTCAGTAGCCTTCGCATCACCAGAAACATCCTCACCACTATCCTTCTCGGCATCATCCACTCCAATCTTCTGCTTCTTCCGGACAGGAGAACTTTCCGAAACTTCATGAGCCCTAGCCACAGCTTGCTCCTCGGCCTCTCTTCCCATCATAGCAACTTGCGGGCCCATCTCAGGGTCCTCAAAGATGCCAGAAATGATGGCAAGGACCTTGGAAATAGGACTGAGGTTCGGGTCGACGGCAGGGATAGCATGGACTCCAGTCCCGGCGGCATTCATAGACTGGGTAGGCGGAGTGGCACGGCCAGAAGTAACAGCGTTCTCATCAGCAGCCTCTTCAGGAACATCTTGCTCTTGGGTCTCTGTAGAAGTGTCTCCAGCAACAACCTTTTCAGGGGCAGCTTTCTCTTGGGTCTTTGTAGAAGTGTCTCCATCAGCTGCAGCGGCAGAGTTCTCCACAGCAGGCTCAGAAACTGGGGCTGACGCAGCAGGGACTTCAGCTTCCTCGGGGGCAGAGGCTGATGACGAGGCAGACTCTTCTTCGACGACGGCATCAGCACGCTCTTGACTCAAAGATTCGCCAGATGGATCGGGCGATCTCTTTCTCTTGCGCGACTCTGGAGCAACAACGTCCTCATTCTCCGCGACAGGTCCAAAATGTTCCACAACATGCTCCACAGAATGACTAGTTTCCAAGGGCAACATGGCCGCATTGACATCAAGGACATTAGCGCTGGAAGCATTAGAGTCAAGATCATTAGAGATCTCAATAATTGCCGTGTCCTGAGCAGACTCCACGATTGACTTGCCCGATATCAGAGTTCTACCAGCTGCAGGCTCCGTAGCTGAGGACATTATAACAGCAGGAGCAGACATCGGATGATCAGCGACAANTCCAAAATGTTCCACAACATGCTCCACAGAATGACTAGTTTCCAAGGGCAACATGGCCGCATTGACATCAAGGACATTAGCGCTGGGAGCATTAGAGTCAAGATCATTAGAGATCTCAAAAATTGCCGTGTCCTGAGCAGACTCCACGATTGACTTGCCCGATCTCAGAGTTCTACCAGCTGCAGGCTCCGTGGCTGAGGACATTATAACAGCAGGAGCAGACATCGGATGATCAGCGACAACGACGGTAATGTCACCCGCAATAGCACCGCGACGTGTCTCGGTAGCAAAGCTAGGCAGGCCGAGGTCGTCATCTATGCCAGGGCCAATTGACTTCCGGGATCTCTTCCGTTTGGGTGACGCAG
>JSUI01006256.1:807-30817 GCA_000833645.1 Huntiella omanensis | reverse complement strand
GTTTTTCAGTCGGTACTCGGATCTATGGCTTAACTTCCGGGGGTCCCATCGCCAGCCATGTTGTCTTGAAGAAAGCTCAAATCGCGCCCCTGCCGGACGATGTGTCGTCTGCCGAAGCAGCGTGGTTGGCTCCAGCTATTATTTTAGCTTCCACGTGTTTGGAAGATTACAAAGGAGATGATGTGTTACTTCTCAATGGGGGTAATGGGTTAGGATGTATCATCGCGCGGTTGATTGGAGGACGAGGCAAAGTCACTGTTGCTGTCGGTAGCCAGGAAGAGAAGTTCTATGTGTTAGAGCATGGCGGGGTTGGGGAGGGTGACGTTGTTCTTTTGGACACGTTTTATAAGGAGAGCCGTCGGCGAAAATTCACCTACATCATTTCGATTGGGATCGATATTCCAAAAGTGTTCATTGCAGACCACGCCAAGGTATTTGAAGTTCGCGGGGGTGGGCTTGCCCCGAAGGCTACGCTTCCCACCATGAAGGAGCCGAATAAACGGCCTTGTTACTCGTACCGCTGTTTGGACTTTGATTACCCCAGTACTTGCAACATCCAAACATCTCTCACGGATGACCTAGCCAAGCTCCGTCCTGGCTGGCTCCCCGCACCTCTCACCTTCCCACTTTCATCAACTACTGCGGCTCTCGAAATAGCCAAAACCTCTTTTTCTCCGGTGGTAATCAACATGCTTGATGAGACACCTGTCTTGGTTACAAGGAAGAATGCCGGGATGTTTGGGTACACATTTAAAGATGCGGCAACTTACCTCATTGTCGGTGGACTATCTGGAATCGGGGCAAGCTTTGCACGGTATCTTACTATGCGAGGTGCAAAGAACTTGGTACTTCTTTCGAGGCGAGGCGCAAGTACTGATGAGGCTAAAGCTCTGGTTTCGGAGCTGGAAACCTCTGGAGCCACCGTCGTCCCGGTAGCTTGCGACGTTTCTAATGTTACAGCTCTCGCAACAGCACTCAAGAGTGTTCTCTCTGTCCTTCCTCCCCTTCGAGGTATCATCCACAGCGCCATGGTTCTCAACGACCGAATCTTCCGTAATATGACCGCACCAATGTGGCACTCGACACTTGCTCCACGCGTTCAAGGAGCTGCCAATCTTCACCATCTCTTTTTAGAGACACCTCTTGACTTTTTTGTTCTCTTGAGTTCTGCCACTGGTGTTATTGGTGACTCTGGACAAGCGAATTACACTGCCGCGAATACATACCTGGATGCTTTGGTTCATCATCGACGAGCAAGAGGGCTACCAGGGTCTGTCTTGGATCTGGGCATGGTTGGAGATGTCGGATATATCGCACGCGATGAAGAGGGTGTAATGAAGAGAAACTTGGAAAGC
This sequence comes from Huntiella omanensis, assembly GCA_000833645.1. Lineage (NCBI taxonomy): Eukaryota > Fungi > Ascomycota > Sordariomycetes > Microascales > Ceratocystidaceae > Huntiella > Huntiella omanensis. The sequence goes on along the minus strand of JSUI01006256.1, from coordinate 29,462 downwards.
TGGGGATACAAAGCTATTCCGGAGGCCAAAGTCCGGGGTTTACTAGAGCTTGCTATGGAAGGAGACACGGCACAGTTCGTCACCGGACTCTCAGTCCCGGAAGGTCCCGAAGAGGATGCGCCGAACTGGCTACGGACACCCACATTTTCCCACCTTCGCCCTCAACTAGGCAGTCTTCCAGACCAGTCAACTCCGCACTCTCAACCGCCCGCTATACAACTATCTCAATGCACAGACAGTCCCTCGGCGTTCAGCGTAGTGCGCAAGTTGATACAGTATAGATTGGCGAAGACACTGGTTATCCCGCTGGGAGACATTGACTTGGAACAGCCAAGCTCGAAATACGGAATTGATTCGTTGGTGGCGGTGGAGTTTAGAGGGTGGATTCTAAGGGAGTTGGGCGTTGATATCGGTGTTTGGGATATTATGCAGGCTGAAAGGTTGGAGGGGATAGTTGAGAAGGTTGTTGTAGGTTGCGGGTTCTCGGGGATGTGAAATTGCGGAAGTGGGTTTTCATCGGTTGACTGTAATAGTGGTTGGGAAATAGGTGACCATAGTCAGAAGTTTGGTTATTGATGAAAGTGTTTGCGAATCTTTCTATCTAGATGGCCATTGTTAGGGTTGGGATACATATACAGGGTTATCATTGAAAATGGTCGTTTCAAGTCGTGTAACTATGCCCCTGTCATTTCGGTACATTATACATAGACGTCCGACCCAGGTCCGAAATACGACAACGGAATCTCGGCACATGTTGATCGTAAGACCTTTTGCAGCTATTCTAGGGTTTTCTTTTGCCATCGTGATTCACGGTGGTCTGACGACCGTAGGGTTATAGGGTTACCATGATGAGGAGGCCGTCGTTTTGGATCGTACGACTATGTCCTATGTCGTCTGGGTAAGTATACGTGATCAAGACTCCGATACGCCTAGACACAGACAAGAGGCTGAAACATTGCGGTCATGCTCGAAGTCAAGCCGTGACATAAATCGGCTTATTGGGAGACTGTTATAGTCTACACAGAAAACACACATCTTGACCCTCCTCGATAGTGTGATGTCCGCTGGTATGAATACGTGTTGCAATTCAGTATCTATGTTAGTTGATAGTTACAAAAGGAACATATGTCTTCCTATCGCCCTTGATTAAATAAAGTGGAGAAAAAACATAACATGCGATAGAATGGAATAAGAAAATGCTAGGCGAACTACCACGGGCTGCAAATCTGTGTGTCACTACATCCTGTTGAAGCGACTCCTTCCGAGGATATATATTGCCGGTATTTCTGATATATGAGACACTGACATGGCTATCTGTATTGAATCAAAAAGGTTTGTCATCTTGCACCAATCACAAATACTGAAAGCTTTACTACTATGCAGATCACGACAAGTAGCTAAAGCCTATCGTGCTCTGCACAAAGACTTCAGGCCCTAAGATTGCATTACAGAGCCGACAGCCTGGATCTGTTTTCACTGTCTCAGAAACAGGCCCCGATAACAGCTTTATCTCAGGCATTCAAGGTGAGTATAACAGTCAGATAAACTTTTGCGGTGTCACTGTAGAAGGCACAAGCTGGAAGCCAAATCGATTTACCCTTAGTGTAACAGGAAAGAACTGAGCTATGATGTACTGTTATGAGACTAAAATCTCTCAGACAAGATCCAAAAACATTGAGATCTGCAACCGAACAACTTGGCGACCGATCGAATTACAAGTAGCAGCCGAGGCACACAACGATGGACGATGCATATAAAAACCCCATAGTGGATAGGAACTAGAGTTAGGCAGAGTAGCCGAACATGAAATTATCACAGGACAAGGCAGTTTGGCCTAAAAAATTAACAGGCTTCTATGGCATTGCATGGCCGTTTCTTCGTCTGGTACTGGTAATAGTTGAAAAGGTCATAACTGTTGCTAAATCTTTTTTGTTCACTTACGAGGTCACGGTCCTCAGATTCACATATTTCTCCTCGCGACTATGGTTTTGGCTTGGCACTCTCGATATTCTCCTCGCCGTCGCTGGTTACCCCGATATCGTTATTCCACGGAACATGGCCAAGATTAAGTACTACATTGTTACATATCTTATTTCTCTATATACTCGCTCTCGAATCCGCCGAGCCATATTGGTACGCGACTCAAAGTGCCGGCCACTTGAGCATCACAAAGGAGGAATATGGGGTAGCTGGCAATACTTGATTGGTAAATGGATGGAAAAACCTACTGACCGACCTGACCCAGATCACGTGTTGATTTCAACACTTCTTGCAAGGGCCAAAGTTAAAACGGCTACTTTAAGGTTGGGTATCGTGGATTTAGCATGTTCAGAAGATTCAACGGTGGTGAGATATGTCATGAGACACATGGTCGAATTGTTCTCGGTCAAGGCCACCGCCAACGCTAATAAAAGAGCTCTATTAGGCGATTCTTGCTGTACTACAGCAGAAGGAAAGGAGTGGCAGAATCAGAGAAGAAAGTGGCTGATGCTGATGATACGAGATGGCGAACGAGATGGAAAGATTGCCATGCGACATGGGGAGCATCTCACCAACATCACCATTGCGGGAGGGCAGCGACATAATGTTGACGATTACGTTCGGATTGTGTTGGCTGGGTGGCTTCATGAGCATCTGTAAGTTCGATTTCCTATCTACAGAATCCGACTAACTGGAATAGAGGCATGGTTTCGACGAGTATGGGCGTGGACTATCGCCATGCTAAACCTCCCTTCTACAACACATTAGTAGAATCGACTGAAGCTAAGATATGTGCCGAGTCTGGACCAATCTGGGATCGCATTTGCCATTCAGTGACATCAAGACTCTTCTCGATGCGTACCAGTTTAACATCTCGGCGATTTGGGAGGCTCTACAGAAGTATCATCGAACATGTCCAGCAGAATATAGATACAGAGAAACCTGCAAACGAGAGAGGGCTCGTTGAAGATATGCTTGCGATGGGGAGTGATGTTGAATATGTACTGGAAAGAATCAAAGAAATGTTTATCCATGTTCTCTTCAAGATGGGACATGAGATCACCATGGCTATTTGGCTTTTGCAGTCAAATCCTGCAGAATGGAACAAGTTCAGGCGTGCTGTCAAGGCAGCGGGGTCACCAACGAATTGGAGAGACATGGTTGCAATTCCATATGCACGATGGATAATGAACGAAAGTATGTTTCCCTTCTGTACCTGTTGCCTAACTAACAGTTGTAGCTCTACGACTTTATCCTGTATATCCCATGCTTAACACTCAGGTCAAATATGACATGGCTATTCCGACATCAGGCGACCCATTCTTTCTTGCAGCTGGTAGCTACATGTCTGTTAGTGTATGGGGTATAAATCAACGTCACCCCCTTTTTCAATCGCCCCCACCTGAGGTGTTTGCACCGTACCGGTGGGCTGACATGCCAAATCCATTACCGCCGGGTTTACTCTTGTCCTATGGCTATGGCCCTCGTAACTGTCCCGCGCGGGGATGGTGCGAACAGATCTTTTTGCTCTTGCTGGTCACTATTGCTCGAGACTTCAAGACACTTACAAGACCAGAAGGTGCAGAGGGAGGGACAGCTGATGATCGACCGTCACAGCTTTGCCGCAGGGTGGGGGTCGTCCCGTTTATAAGAGGTTCTTTGATCATGGATTTCGAGCTTGATGAGACGTCGCCCGCAGTGATACGTTTAAGGCAACAACAATCCATTCAAAATCCACCACCACCTCAAAGCGAGGTGGAAGATGAGAGCAAGGTTGCAAACAACGTCATGTTGGATATTCTCGCAGCAGACAAACTTCACAAAGACACGGCAAGAAAGAGGGCGATAGAAGCGCGGGAGTTCACAGAGAGGGAAGTTGTCACGTGGTTAGGGTTGGCTGTTCCGGGGTTTCTACTGCAGGTGTATTGGTGGGGGCCGAGCTATCCAATAATTTCACCGTGGGCGAAGAGACGGAGGGCTAGAAAGATGCTAGCGGAACAATTGACTAGGAAGGATGAACATGAGGGTAATGTGGAAGAAGACACGGAGACTGGTAGTTACACGAGTGGTGAGATAGGTAAGGAATGGGAAAAGGTGGGCTTACAGGAGAATGAGTCTGCCCAAGGCGGATCGATCAATGAAGCTGAGATAGTTCCCGGCTTACTTAAGCGGGGGGTATGAAACTGTTATTCACCCCGAGAACCTATAATATTAAGACATTCGAGATAGAATACAACCCTCTAATATTCTCAAGGCGAGGAATCCACTAAGAAAGGCAGTGAAAGCATCTACATACAAGGAGAAAGATAGACCCATAGCCGGTTGAAGCGCTCTCACCTGCATTGTCAAAGACAGAAAAGGCGCGACAATGTTTCAGTGGTAACAACATGTGACTCTTGTGAATGGCTAGTCGTTTTCTACTCTCTGTTGAGATTGGCTCACAACGCTGGTAATCAGCTGTCCAGGTAGTTGAAGTGTAATATTCCGGGTGGCCCGGCTGTCGCCACCGGGTACGTCCGCTCCGGTTGGAACCGGAGGTGAATCTGCCGAAGGTGGTAGTCTGCATCAAGGAAACCGGAAGTGAACCGGTCGAAGGCAGCCGTCTCAACCGAAGCTATTAGAAGAGCCGGAGATAAAGCTGACGAACGGATAATCGGGACCGAAGGTCCCAGGAGAAACGGAGGTAGCACCGCCGACGGGACAGTCGAAACCGAAGAAATCAGAAGAACCATTGGGAGCAACGCCACAAATGATGTTTGGAAATGAAGAGGCCAAATGAACCGGAGTTGAAACAGCCAAAGTGGACGGTCGGAACCGAAGAAACCAAAAGCTCCGGAGGTGAACCGGCCGAATCCGGTAGTTTAAACGAAAGAGACCGGGAGAACCAGACCCGAAACTGCCGGAGGGGCAGTCAAAACCGACGGTACCAGAAGAACCAGAGGTAGCACCGCCACAGACGATAGTTGGAAGTCAAGAGTCTGAACGAACCGGAGTTGAAACAGCCAAAGAGGACCGGCAAACTCGAAGGTACCAGAAGAACCGGAGGTGAAACCGCCGAAGGCGGCAACTGAACCCAAAGTGACCAAAACACCCGGGGTGAGCCAGTCAAAGGCGGTTATCTAAACCAAAGAAACCAAAAAGACCGGAGGTGATACCGCCAAAACGGCAATCTAAACCAAAGAGACCGGAAGAACCGGAGGTGAAACTACAAAACGGGCCGTCGGAACCGAAGGTGCCGAGAGAAACGGAGATGAACCGGTCGAGGCGGCAGTCTAAGCCAAGGGAACCAAAATACCCGTAGATGAAATTGCCGAAGAGACAGTCAGAACCATAGAAACCAGAAGGTTTGGAGATGAACCGGTTGAAGGCGGCTGTCTAAATCAAAGAGGCCGGAGGAACCGGAGCCGAAGCTGCCGCACGGACAGTCAGATCCGAAGGAGGGATAGTCAGAATTGAAGAAATCAAAAGGTCCGTGGGTGAAACTGCCGAAGGCGGCAGCCGCACCCAAGGACACCAAAAGGGCCGGAGGTGAAACGGCCGAAGCCCCAGTCTAAATCAAAGAAACCGGAAAACCGGAGGTGAAACCGGTCAAAGGCGGCCGGATAAATCAAAAAGGCCGGAAGAACCAGCACCGAAACTGCCGAAGGGATAGTCGGAACCGAAGGCTCCAGAAGAACCGGAGGTGAAACCGCCGAAGGCGGTGCCCGAACCCAAAGAGACCAAGACGCCCGGAGGTGAACCGGTCGAAGGCGGCTGTCGGAACCGGAGGTGCCGAGAGAAACGGAGGTAGCGCCGCCGAAGGAACAGTCGGAACCGAAGAGTGCCAAAACAGACCGCGGAGGCTAGGAGGCCGAAAGGAAAACGTCGGGGTTTTCGTCATTGAGGAGCTAGCTACTGTTCCGCCGCGTAACAGACGTATCCCGGACTTCACGGTATGAATCGACGATAGACAGACTTACACACTATGGAGAAATCAATACAATGCCGGCGCTTGAGCCTCGATACTACAATAGATATACACATTTACAGGATCTCTGACGGGTCCTTTTGTATCGGTCAACAACTTTTAGCTCTCTAGGTCCGTTCGTTGGTTTAGGATTGTTCAAAAAGGTTGTATATTACTATGGCATCGAAGTTTTCAAGATTGCTCATCTGTTAGACCTTTGTCTTTTCGGCCATTCATGGACCCCAGTTCCGGGTATTCACCCGCTAGAAATTGATCCTGTTGATCTGATTTCAGAGTCTCGTCACCTACGTCACTTGCATCATGTTGTTCTTCCATGATACCCTCTTCCTCCCGCGGCTCCTCTTTATTTTTGCCTGTTCTTAACCTTTCTGCTGTTCGCTTTCTAGCTCTCCAGCGGTGAGCCCAGTATGACACGATGGGATATCCTGGCCCCCACCAATATATCTGTACTAAAAAGCTTGGGACGACGACGCCCAAGAAGACGACTTTGTGTCTATCTTCCTTCGCCCATTCTTCATCCCTTTTTTTATTGGTGGACTCTTTTTCTTTTGAGCCCGCGTCCATTAGATCAAGGACGACAGTCATGGCTACTTGACTCGTATCCGCTGCCGCTGTTTGACCAGTTACAGTATTCGCATCAACCTCCTCTTTCCTTAAACGAGAAACAACTGGCGAGCTTTCGTCGAGAATGAAATCCAAAATTATTGAGTCCGTTAGAACAGGTACGGCACCGGTAATCCTGGAAGTCTCCGACGGCATCTTATCCGCGGTCCCTCCATCTTTCCCCATAGGCCTTTTAAGCTCACGGAAGTCTCGGGCGATACTGCCCAACAAAACGAGAAACATCTGTTCACACCAGCCACGCGCAGGACATGCCCTTGGACCATACCCAAAGGAAAGAAGCAAGCCTGGGGGCAATGGGTCAGGCATCTTTTCCCAGCGAGCAGGGGCAAAAACATCTGGCGGCGGTGACTGAAATAACGGATGACGACGATTGGCACCCCATACACTGACCGATATATGATTCCCTGCGGACAGCAAGAATGGTGAATGGCTTGTCGGAACAACGATCTCAGAGGCCACGCGGGAGTGGACTATCGGGTACGCTGGATAGAGTCGGAGGGCTATATGTGTTAGTCTTGTTTTTTGTGACGGAAAGAATACCTACTTTCATTCATCACCCATTGCAAATAGGGGATGTTCACTATATCCTTCCAGTTTGTCGGATTACCCGCTTCCTTGACTGCTCGTCTTAACTTCCTCCATTCGATGGGGTGTGTCTGCAACAGCCATATTGCCATGGCAACTTCATGCCCCATTTTGAAAACAACATGGACAAAGAACTCCATAAGTCTCTCTATGATGACATCCTCACCTGTGCCCATGGCCATCAAGTCCTCCACCAACGAATTGTCGGTTGCAGGTTTTTCATGATCAATGTTTCTTCGCACATGATCGACAATAATCTTTGAGAGTCTTCCAATCCGCAGGTGTGAAAGACCGGTACGTACCAAACTCAGTCGATTGAATGCCTGGGTGAGTCGTACCCATATGTTTGCTGAATCAGATTGTATTTTCTCTTCGACAAACCTGATGAAAGAGTTGTGAAATGGGCCGCTGGTCGTATTGTAATCGAGAACTCCGCCAGGCACAGGCATCCCACTAAACTGTTAGATTATGAACTATCGACAACCAGAGTATGCTTACAAATGTTCCGTCAACCAGCAGCCGAGGACTCTTCGAATGAGAACATTCAAGTCATGCCGTGCTCCCGTCACCATAATTGTCTCTGTGAAAAGGTTTCCGTACTTCGAGGCAATTTGACCATCCCTCTCGGCATCACGCAACATCAACGTAAGCCACATCCGTCTCTTCAATTGCCATTCTTTCCCATCCACTACAGCACAGCAACCCTCCCCGAACAGAGCCTTTTTGATTGGAGTCGCAGAAGGCCACACTGTAAAGACCTCTACCATGTGTCTCATGACGAACTTAACAACCGTCGGGTCCTCCGAATAGATCGCGTTAATGAATCCCAGCCATAAACCCCCCGTAGAAACGTCGTCTACTGCGAGATTGTTCCGCACTGAAATATAATCCGGCACCTTTGGCCCTTGACGGGAGTCTTTGTACATTTTAAACATGTGTCTCCAGCTGCCGAGAACTCCACCCTTGAGGCTCTCAAGTTGTTTGCAGTTATTGTCGCGTATGAGGACTGCCTGACGGGCTCTGGAGTGAGTGGATTTAGACAAGATATAGGCAAAGATGTAGTATTTAATCTTGGCGAGTTGAGGTGGAATTACTATACTCGGGTGGCCTAATATAGATAAGGGTATGTCAATAAGCCCCAGGTATACCCAAAGGCGCAAGACAATTGTAATGGTCTGGAGGGTCGTGACTTCATGAGTGGTATAATGTTGCCAAATCACTGTGGTCATTTTCTGACTAATTTGATGGATCGTGGAAAGGGTGAAACTGGAGATCGCTCGTAAGTACTTGGCGGTGCCATGTTGGAAGTTTGGCTCATTTGGACTGTCCATGTTTTGTGTCAGCAACTCGCTGTTCTGCTGGGGTTGCAGCATTGTTAAATATTCTCTCGTATAATATAACAAGTGCTAGTAGTATCTCCGAGTAAACATATCTCTTTTCAATCGGATTGTTTTGTACCTGTATAAGTATAACTCAACAAACGGATCCACGGTGACGGTCAACTGTGGTTTGAACACATAGACACAACAATAATGTCCGAATATAGCACACGACTCCGGAGTTTCGGGGATGTCTTACGAATGGAATCATGCCCAGTGTCTTCTCAAGTTGATCAACTAGAAGGCCCTCCCCTCTCTCAGGCTCTGTATTAGAGCTTCATATAGTGTTCGGTAGAATGTGTTTTAGGACAGTACAAAGTCAGTAAAGCTATATCACATCGTTTATAAACAAGTTCCCGTCAGCTCAAGATATACAGTATACTGAGTTTGAACTCACGCCATAAAAGCGCTTTCATGGTACACACTATTCCCTTGAGTCATAATGTCAACCAACACAACGAATAGTAGCTAGCCATTTGTAGGATACTCAATCCGTCAATTCACGATCACTAATCAAAAGTGTTCCACCGACACATCTGTCAAGTCTCAAGTCGCCATTTCACTTCATCGTAGTCAGCACATCGGTCTAATAAAGGCTGGTCACACCAGCTAAATGTGGCTCCCATGCTTGATATCTTTACGACAAACCTACGTGTACTTGTGAGGCTAGATGACCATGTAACAGTTGTACCAACGTACAGAGTTGGAAGTTTGCTGAGCCTATTGTCATTGTTCAATCATTTGCAATGTCACGTACTTTTACTTCAAACTCCTGCCTGTTTGTTACACATGGGACACTAACAAAACGATAAGATAAAATCATTGGTTGTAACGAACGATAATCTCAATGCAGTACCACCATACACCTGCCTCAAAAGCGAGTCAGGGTCGCAAATCAAGACCAATTAAGGCCACAATTGTGACATTGAATGCTTATGACATAGTTAGGTGAGCCTTCATCGACTCAAGCCGACCATCAAATCAAAGACTGGTCGAGCATGAGTAACACAATCATGTACTGCCAGGTGTTCAATATCTTCTTACCTTTGGAGTGAATGCTGTCACTCGGTATGTCATGTTCTGGTGTCGTAGGTAAATGCGACATAAGCTTTGAGAGTGTCAAAATTCATTCTCATTGGACCGGGCCCAGGTGACATTGGAGGTAGCATGACTATCACCAACTATATCCATAATGAGGCCTCAGAGATAGAAGGCTATCGAAGTCCCATTGAATGCAACAATGAAGTTGTCAGCTTCTGCCCTATTTGGTGTATTCTCACTGGTTGCTCCGCTTATCGCTGTATAGTATTAACCGGTCGTACGTTCTTCATAGGCCTTGATGGAATATGCACCTACAACGAAGGTCAAATGTTCCCCATTTTTTTGCTGCAGTGGCATGCTGATACTTCCCAGGCTGTCGTAGGCAAATAAGACTAGCATTTTCCCATGGCATAGTATGAGGTTGAATCTGTGTTGATACTGCTACTCCAAAAATGTGTGGACCTCTTGGACTTACTATTGGTGCCTGCTGCGTGAGGATCTATCGAGGTTGGGTCCTTTGTATAGCTCAGCAGAGTGCAACTGGCAGAGTTAGTTTACACCGGACGGTGCATCACCATTAGTATTTGCGGTGCATTATATGATCAGGTAGGAATGTTCTAGACTACACTGCTATTTTGAAACTTGTTTGGCAGCTCTCATGCTAACCAATACTCGGCTGGTGGTCATAATGACCTCTGCTCATGATAGCTTCAATGACGTCATACATATGTCTCCCTAGCGTTGTCTGGACCTGGTATCAACCTGCCTACTTGCTCTTGATATTTTTAACCAGTACTTAATGCAGTCATAAGAATCGCCCAAATGAACCCATTATGTGTTTCTAGGCTCTTATGTAAAACACACATTATTTTAAGGATCTAAAGGCAATGAACTGAAGGATTGTAACTCCACACGCTAAAGGAGAGTGGCAATACTGCGAGTGGCTCCAAGATGGCTTTAGTAGCTTGGGATCATTATCTCTAAATTGCTGAGTCTGCACAAGACGCATATCCGTGTGTCAATGAAGGAGCATGTTCTTCACCAATGGGTGCTTCCCCTCTGTGACACCACTGAGCCCCATCTGTTGCCGTCTGTCTAGCCAGCTACGCTTTAATCAGCATGGTTATGCTGAGAATCCAGGGGGCTAAAATGATCTCTGCAGAGCTTGGTCCGGGATATGTTGTATCTATGTATGTACAGTCACGTGAGAGAATTGTTGCTTTGCTAGGTACTTGCTACTTTCCGTTCTATACTGTCTTCTTGACCTCCTATTTATTCTCCAACAGTCCGTAACGTGCCAAGTATAAGGAACGATTCGAGATCAATCTGCTAGGGTAAACTCCCCTTCAGCTGTAGAGCCTCACGAATCCGTTCTTCAGCTAGATCCACCTGTGGTAGCGGTGATGTCGTTTCTCCTACGCCACTCTGCTCATCAAGTACAGATCCAAACCAGGTGGCAATGGATTTGGCATCTTAGCTCAACGGTAAGCTGCGAAATCATCTGGCGGGGGTGATTGGAAAATAGGGCGACGTCCGTTTGCGCCCCATATGCCAATGGTAATATACTCTCCGGGTCAAACGACGAATGGGGCTTGTGCTAGTTCGTATAGCAATTTCTGTCTTGGCTTGAACTTGGATCAGAGGTGACGCTGGGTACAAACGAAGAGCCGGTTTTGCTCCAGCATATAGTTACTGGGGTGTCACATGGCGTGTCTATCGAACCTTTTCTTACCATCCTTTAGATGGTTTGCCTACGTTATGTAACTTTATGTTAGATACATATACCAGCACTTTAATGAATACTCAATTCTGCCTTCAGGCTGTTCTTGCATTTTCATACTTCAAATCTAGACGGAACAGAATCTCTTACGTATAAACAGGCAGCTCAAATGAATGAGATCGCGATATCACTAGAATGCAAACTATAGGTCAACGGGGTTTTGTTGATCGTCTTCCCTCTCTAAAAAACAAATTGGCCACTCGACATCACAGTCGGAGATTTTCCTTTCTTTATGTACATTCGGTAATGGTATTCCCAGAATGAGTTGAGTTCAGGTCATCCATTAGCCAGATACACATTTCGGCTTATCTACTTGCCGTGATCTTCGCATGGCGAGTTCTACTTCGTATCATCAGATCCGTGGGGCTTGTGTCATCACATGCACGTCACTCGTCTTCGTTGTAATGGCTTTTCAAATGATTATTCATTGCTTCGCCACTTAACACCAGTTTGTGTGGCGGTTTCAGCAGTAAACTTGCAAGTATGATCCGTATCACGAGCTACCCCGGTCAACTACTAACTCCATGAGAATGTGCCACGCAAGGTGTAACACGGCATTAGTCGTGAAAGTTCCCAAACGTTCCATACAAGCCCATATACTATCTATTTGACCCCATCCTCGGGATCGGTCTTCTGCGTGTGTTCCAGTCGTCGAGCGTCTTCTTCCTCGGCAGTGTTTTCTTCCGACAACTTTTCTGGCATGTTTTCCTTGGTAGGTTCTTCTGTTTCGCCTTCTTCCTCTGACGCTTCTGTTATCGTATCATCATAAATCTCGTCTTCGTCTTTCTTCTTTGCATCTCTTCTTTTCCGCTCTTTCTGTCGTCGTTTCTGTCTCCACCACGCCGCCCAGCCAGAAACAACGGGATACGTCGGTGCCCACCAATAAATCTGCATTATTGGCCCAGGGACGACCACGCCGAACACTAAAACCATGTTCCTTTCCGCCCATTCCCGTTCGGCCATTATCCGCTTCTTCGCGGCGTCTTTGTCTTTTTTGTCGGCTTCCAAGATATCCAAGACCACTGTTGTTGCCACCAGACTCTCGTCCGGGGGGTCTACCACGGTTGGCTGAGGATTTGCCTCTATCTCAGCTTTCCGCAGACGCCTAACGACAGGTGATTTCTCGTCTAGATTGAAATCCATCAGAAGGGTTCCTCTAATTAACGGTACAGCGCCAATAATCCGACTTGAGTCACTGGGCACCACATCCGCGGTTCCTCCGTTCTCTCCGTCCTGTCTTGTTAGGGACTCAAAGTCTCGCGCAAGTGTTACCAGCAATACCAACAAAATTTGTTCACTCCAATTCTTTGCAGGACATGCTCTTGGTCCATATCCAAATGAGAGAAGAAGCCCTGGAGGCAATGGTTTAGGCATTGTAGCCCATCTAGAGGGGGCAAACTGTTCAGGAGGTGGTGATTGAAATAAGGGGTGACGTCGGTTGCAGCCCCAAATACTGACGGTAATGTAATTGTTAGGCACAAGAAAGAAGGGGTCCTTGCTTGTTGGAACGGCTTTTTCGGTGATCACTGTGCTGTCTATAGTGGGAACTATGGGATATAGGCGGAGCGTTTCGTTTAATATCCACCGGGCATAGGCTATTTTCACCATCTCGCTCCATTCGGTAGGAGATCCGGCATTCTTGACCTGTTGTCTGAACTTTGACCATTCTTCAGGGTGGGTCTGTAGCAACCAGATAGCCATGGCAGCAGCATGGCTCATTTTGAACATGACTAACACAAACATCTCTGCTATTCTCTCTTGTATGACATGCGTTTCCTCGCCCTCAAGGAGCCAGTCTTCAACCATACAATGTTTGCTTACGGGTCTCTCTGGGTCCAGATTCCGTTGAACACCAAAAATCATGTCTCGATAAAAACGGCCCATGCGACGATAGGCCATATTCATTCGCACCGACATTGACTTGACTACCTGGGCAAGCAATACGTTCCAGACTTGAAGCTGTTCCGATTGAACTCGATCAGTAACAAAGTTGAGAATAGAATGATACAAGGGGCGGTGTGAAGTTTTGTAATTGAGCGTCTTAAGGATGACGATGTTACAACTTAGAATGTCAGCTTGGTAGGTTTCTAAGTGAAGTTTGACTTACAGGTGCTCTTGTAACCAACTACCGAGCAATACACGGAGGATCTCCTCTACATCGTGATGTGTACCGTTTGCAATGACAGACATGGTAAGGCTATCCGTGTGGCGTACTGCGATCTCTCCGTCCTTTTCAGAATCTCTCATCATCAACATCAACCACTTTCTTCTGCTCTCCTGCCACTCTTTCCCTTCCGAAGCCCAACANATCCCGAGCGGCATGATCCCGGTGGTAAGTTGTTCCAACTCCAATTGTTCTTTGATTCTCAGGTGATTCGGAAGAGGAACCGGTGGCGGATTAAGCATGTGGAGGATTAGAAGTTGGTAGGTACCAATGATGCCGCCTTTTGGATTGTCCACGGGTTGACAAGAGCTGCGGTGCATTAGATACACACGACGGGCGCGAGTGCCGGTATACTTGGAGATTACCCAGGCAATGATGTAGTACTTGATTTTCGCAAAGGCATGGGGAATAACAATGTTAGGATGACCGAGAATCGTGAGGGGTATGTCCAGAACGCCAAGATATACCCATAGTCGACAAAACCAAGAAATGGTTCGAAGAATGTTCACTTTGTGTGTTTTCAAAAATGAGTTGGTTGAAATAGTAACCCTCCGAGTAACTTTCTGTACTAAAACAAGACATTGTCGACCGACCTCTTGGACTACAATCGTCCAATCATCGGTCGTAGGAGTATTCGGGGTGGCTGTCATAATGGGTGTGCTTTCCCCTCGGTCGTCATTTTCGTTCTCACGTCCTCCTTATGTACCCATTGTATCTCTTTTCTACTCTAGGTATGTCTCACGGTTATCACTATATTTTGCACATCGCTTCTTGTTCTAGGTCCCGTGTAAGTGGGATTTTAACCCTTGGCAACGTAGGACGAAGGTTTGCGGGTTACTCTGGTGGCACGTGGTTTCTGGGTTTGTGCTTGTCATGGGTTATCCAAAAACAGGGGCCAAAATAACTGGCGGATGGACGGCTTCGACGGCGGAGGATGAAGCCCGTAGGAGGTTAATGCCCGTACAGAGGGATAGTTTTGGGCATGCGTATTTGTTTCAGGCTCTTCGCCGGATGAGTATTATTGTAAATGACTCTACCACGGTATATGTATCAAGAACTTTGTTGAGTCCTTCCTTTGTGGGCTTGATCCCCATTACAACATGACTTGACAATCCCTCGGAGATAACCAGTTGTAATGACCAATCACACTACAAAAGAGGACAAAAGAGTACAAAGTCCATTCTGTTCTTGACGTCCAATATATCGAAACCGTCGCATTCTGTAGAAACCCACGTTATTACTTGCCTGCCGCATTACACGACGCTATACCCACTGTTCTGTTATACCCACAACCCCTGTAAGCCGTAATGCGAACGGGCTCCTTCCCCGTGCCGTTAACAGGGCGTGACTGTTGATGAACGGAAAGGTAACTTCATATGTGACGAATGTGAGTAATTCGCAAAAGTCTTGGTATTACTTAATACACACGGGTTTCTTTTGTTCTTCTTTATAACATTTTGCTTGGTGTACATCGTTCTGTCGCCCTAGTCAACGGATTCTGCGTCTCCGTGAGCTTATCAGATTAACATTCCTTCCGTTGTATCTACGCTATTTGAGATCCTCGACGGGGAACTTTATAGCCTGGTTTAATTGACCTTTGTATTGGGCCATCTCCGCTCATCCGTCTATTGTCGCAGTGTTCTCTTCTTTCTCAGTTTTGTTCTTGTTTTCTACCATCCTCTCTTTTTATCTTGATTGTCTTTCTTTTGTTCTCCGCGATTTCTAATCTCGACAACTGCAGCCGTCATCCTCCAACCCTGCCTTCCGCCTCGCCAAAAATAGACCCCCCACACATCCACCCCGCCTCCATATAATGCTTTCCGCCGCCGCCTACCAGGCCGCCGGCGCGGCCTCGCGTTCCGCCCTTCGCCGCGGCGCCCGTCTAGCAGCTCGCGCTCCAGTTCTTGCCTCCAGGGGTCCTGTTTCCGCCTCGGCCCTGCGCGCCCTTTCGACTACCCCGGTCCGGATGACCTCTCCGGCGCAAGACAACATGCGCGACATTGTCGCCCAGACTCTCCGTGGCATTGGTAACCGCCGCGAGGGGCAGCAGTACCTGGAGTATTTCACGTCTGTCGGATCGCAAAAGTTCGCTGTGATCAAGGTTGGTGGTGCTATTTTGACGGAGTACCTGGATGATCTTTGCGCTGCGCTCTGGCTTTTGTATAAGTTGGGTCTGTACCCTGTCATTGTACACGGTGCTGGTCCTCAGCTGAACAAGCTTCTGGAGCAGGCGGGTGTTGAGCCCCAATTCGAGGAGGGTATTCGGGTTACAGACGGCAAGACACTCGGTGTAGCCCGTAAGTTGTTCCTCGCCGAATCACTCAAGTTGACCCAGGCTCTGGAGAAGCACGGCGTTCAGGCTAGACCCATCACCACGGCACTTACGGCCGACTACCTCGACAAAGAAAAATGGAAGTTTGTGGGCAAAATCACTGCTGTTGATAAGGCTCCCATTGAGCTTGCCATTGAGCAGGGTTACCTCCCTATTCTGACCTCGATGGCTGAGACCACTGAGGGTCAGGTTCTCAACGTCAATGCCGATGTTGCCGCTGCTGAGCTTGCTCGTGCTCTGGAGCCTCTCAAGGTGGTATATCTTTCGGAGAAGGGCGGCCTGTACAACGGTGATACCAACAAGAAGATCTCAGCGATCAACCTTGATGAGGAATTTGACCACCTGATGGCTCAGCCATGGTGCCGCTACGGTACCCGCCTCAAGATCAAGGAGATCAAGGAACTACTGGACACTCTGCCCCGCACTTCGTCGGTCGCCATTATCCATCCCCAGGATCTTCAAAAGGAGCTCTTCACTGACTCTGGCGCCGGTACTCTGATTCGCCGTGGTGACAAGGTGCACGTTGCCACTAGCATTGATGAATTCAACAAGTTTGGTGGTCTGGAGAAGCTCCGGTCTGCTCTGGTCCGTGACCGCCAGGCTCTTCATGCTGAGGCTTCGGTTGACAGATACATTGATTACCTCCGTGCGAACCCCTTCTCGGCCTACTTTGACGAGGCGCTCAACTGTGTCGCTATTGTCCTCCCCAATGCTAATGCTGAGTCTGGCGCCACTCTTTCTACTTTGACCATGACCAAGTCAGCCTGGTTGAGCAATGTCTCGGACAATGTCTTTTCGGCTATCAAGAAGGCCCACCCTAATCTGTCATGGACGGTTAATGCCGAAGATGAGAATCTGACGTGGTTCTTTGAGAAGGCCGATGGCCACTTCAACCAGGACGGCACTCTGCTGTTCTGGTACGGCCTGGAGTCCGACTCTAGCTTGAAGGCTGCTTTGGACAACTTCAAGAGTACTGGCTCTTCGCTGACTGGGTCATCCCTCACTGCCCCCGGTGTGCGTGATGCGGCCCACGTCCACACTAGAAACTCTTCTTATATGAGACAGACTCGGTCGTTCAGCACGTCAGCTCGCCGTCCAGTGTACAACGCCACCCAAATGTAAGTGTCATAACACATGTCTCAGCGATACTATTATTAATCAATTAGTTTAGTGGCCGTCGTACCTACGTTACCAGCACCAACCCTAACCCACCTCTCGGCAAGCGTAACGCTTCTAACGATCTTCCCTCCAAGGTTGCGTTGATTGGTGCTCGAGGCTACACCGGTCAACAGCTGGTGGACCTGATCAACAGTCACCCGCATCTTGATCTCCGCTATGTTTCTTCTCGTGAACTTAAGGGTCAACAGTTGACTGGCTATACCAAGAGAAAGGTTATTTACGACAACCTTTCGGCGGATGATGTTTATGATTTGGAGAAGGCAGGTGAAGTTGACTGCTGGGTTATGGCGCTTCCCAACGGTGTCTGCAAGCCTTTTGTAGAGGCTATTGATAGAGCCACGGCGGATGTTAAGGCTACCAAGCCCGATCACCGCAGTGTCATTGTGGATTTGTCGGCCGACTACCGGTTTGATTCCACCTGGGCCTACGGTCTTCCCGAGTTGACTACCCGTCAGAAGATCTACACTTCTACCCGCATTAGCAACCCTGGCTGCTATGCTACGGCGGCTCAGTTGGCGATTGCTCCCATGGTCCCTCACCTCAGTGGAATCCCCAGCGTCTTTGGTGTCTCTGGATACTCTGGCGCGGGTACCAAGCCCTCTCCCAAGAACGATCCTGAAAACCTCAAGGATAACCAGCTTCCCTACTCTCTCACTGACCATATTCACGAGAGGGAAGTCTCTCACCACCTGACAGCCCCCGTCTCATTTTCTCCTCACGTTGCTAGCTGGTTCCGTGGAATTGCTGAGACTATCCACATTCCCCTTGCTCGGCCCATGACTTCCCGAGACATTCGGCAGATTTACCAGGACCGGTACGCCGGTGAGCAGCTGGTGAAGGTTGTCGGTGAGGCGCCGGTGGTCCGGAATATCATGTGTCGTCATGGTGTGGAAATTGGTGGGTTTGCGGTTCACAGTTCGGGAAGACATGTGGTTGTTTGCGCGACAATCGACAACTTGAACAAGGGAGCTGCTACTCAGTGTCTTCAGAACATGAACTTGGCATTGGGGTATGATGAATATGCGGGTATTCCGGTTATGTAGATTGGAGTATAAAGTGGTAGTAGTATTGTAATGATTAGTTTTCTTTGGCATGTGATTTTTGGTTTAAAAAGGTTGTGTTACATTTATTCGTCCGGCCGGAGTTAGGCCGAGAATTGATGAGTCTCGTGATAAATCATTTGGTGGCTGATGATGGGATAACTTTTTCTTCATTCATTTCACAATGAGTAGTGGAAAATCAAAAAAATAAAGGAAAATATACTCTCTCAAAATCAACCGTAAAAAACAACTGTAGTAAAAAAAGATAACTAGCAAGTCATAACATTCGTCAACCCCTCTTTCCGCTAACTCCCCTGCTTGGGGCCGGGACCCCGCGCCTCCGGTAAACTTATTTACTTGTCACAACAGCCGGCACAATAATGATGACCAGCAAAATCACAACACCGAGGGCAATCCACATGCGCATCTTCATGTCCTTCCACCACATCTGTTTGCGCACACGGTTGGCGCCGCGACGGAAGCCTTGAGCGCTGTGGGCGAGGTTATCGGTTTTGTCTTGCAGGGCGTCAAGGTGTTGGCCACGTTGAGAGGCGAGATGGATGTTTTGCTTCATTACATTTACGGTGTCGTCGATTTGCTAAAAGCGGGGAGAAGGCGAAATGTTAGTTTTGATGGGCGGGACATGACGTGGTGGTTTTGATGGGGCGGAGGAGGTAACTTACGGCTTGGAGAGCTTGTGTCCGTTGGTCGCCTTGGCCGGTGGGAGGGGAACCACCACCTTGTTGGCCGCCGCTGGGGATGTATGGGTCATAGGGAGCGTCGTTGTGATCGGGCATTTTGAGGGTGGAAGATGTGGAATGGTTGTTGGGGAAATTTGGGAGAATCGCAGATTCAAGTGGGTCGGGAAGACGTTATCGGAGCGGGTTGACGATAATTCGTAAGGGACGAGGAGGTGAGCTATTTCCGTCAAAGGCGGTGTGGAGATGATATGCTCGGTTCGTTTTCTTTCAGGGTTGTGGTCGTTTTTTTTTGAGAACCTGTTCGTTCTGCGGGCGGGGAATTCTTTTAGGGTTGAATGGTCGGTATATTGGTTTGGTAATGTATCAGGATTCTGGGGAGTCGTTGTCGTCGTTTGGTGATGATGGTTTTGTGTCGGAATTCAATTGAGGTGGAAAAAGAGGACGGAGGAACTTGGAAAGAGGAAATGGTTGAGTTATAGGCTTGACTTGGAAGAGCAGGGGCTATGGCGTGGGCAAAGGCATGTTATTGGTAGGCTGTGTTTTTTGGGGGCCGGTCTTTGAAACGATTGGCGGGGTGTTCAGGGCTGGGTTGGGAATGTGGCTGCCTGGTTTGGTGGTGTAGACGGTTATTGTTGTTTTTTGGGGCGTTTGAAGTTTGGAGTTTGTATCGATTGGGTGGGAGAATGGTTTCATTAATGGGGTGGTTTTAATCGTGGGTTTGGGAGACCTGGGCTTTTTTCAATGACTTGAGATCTGGCAGCGAGGGCTTTGTTTTCTTTGGTTCACTGCATGGAACTGCAGGTTGCTATCTCCGGTACCTGATAGGCCGTTCTGGTCCTCGCTCGGGTTGCGGAGGTGGTTTGACGTCATTCGTAGTTCCCTCTACTCAGCCCCATCCATGTGGGGTTCGGATTGGCATCACGTGATCGAAATGAATCCGGTCGGTTAGGGTTTATGGTGGGATTGATTGGAGAATGTCGGTTCGTATTTATATGGGCATTGATGTCATTACTAATGTCATTATAAGCTCTATTTTTGTAGACGAGAATACACTTTTTGGTGGTTATTGGAAAACTCAGTCTGTTTTCTCACTTATCTTTCGGTCGATGGGCTATACGGGAGATATTGATTGGGACCGGGCGGTAGATACGACGTTGAGAATACGAGGTGGGTGGTTGGACGGGCAGGTTGGAGGATCGGTGTTAGGGCGTTAGTAGTAGTAGATTTAAGTTTAGCAACCAAAGTCAAAGTCAACGATCCTTAAACACCGAGACAATCATTGGTGATACTGTATACTCCGCACTCTACAATATACTTTACAATTCATCCATACTAACACTATATCCCTTACAACCATCCAAATGCAGATCACCATGCCGTCAATCGCCACTAATCCCGCTCCTCCTCCCCGTCACATCTCATCCTTCAAACCACAAAAGAACCCGCTATCGCCGCATCCAACTCAAGCATAATCAGCCGCCGTCCAGACCCCGCTCTAACCCCGGATGCTAACGCGCCGAATGGGGAAGCTGTGTATGCGGTGATTTCCCTTTTTAAGAGCTCATGGCCGGTCGGTTTGGTTCTTTGAATTAGGTTTGTTGTCGTGAATTTTTGGTGCTCTTTGGTTTAATAAGAGCGTTTCCATTTGTATTGTTTGCGGTGCAGTGTCTTGTTCATATCATATTTATCATTACCTTTGTATCCAACGGTTTTTCTCATTTGCATTTGTTGCGTCCGGATTCTTTGTCGGGTATTTGCATTCTACGTTCTTGGGGCTTTAGCATCCGTATTCACCTTCTACATCAATCAATCTTGGTACTACCTTGACACTCTCGACTTGGCATTTTGAATCGTCAATCGTAAGGTAATCATCATCAAATCTTGGCGAACCTACCATCCTGTCATTTCCTTCAGCTATCCGGCTGTAAAACGATCACCATTCCAAATCGCTCATGATTATTATTCTCGACAAAAAGATTCACTGTCCTGTTTTCGTCTTATCTACGTTGCATCCTCGACGTCACATTGCATAGCCACATTGCTCGCTTCTCGATAACTACTTCGGATACCTCGACCTTGATAATCCTTCTCGATACCCATTTGGTCTTTTAATATGCACTTCTCAAAACATATCCGCCATGCCGCCACATTGGTACCGACGTTGTCACTTCTCGTCCCATATTCCGCCGCTTATGATCTCCAACCTGATGATCCCTGTAAGCGATTTCTTGGATGCATCAACCCTGAAACCTTATAACTAACCCTTTTTGTGTAACAGCAAACATCAAGAGCATTGCTGCTGAGATGGCAGTAGACATGATGGGCTTTTACAGTGAAATCATGGTCAAAGATGCCCCTGGTGATGTTGAAGCGCCGTATTACTGGTGGGAAGCGGGAGCTCTCATGAATGTCTTGATTGACTACTGGAAGCTCACGGGCGATGACCAGTACAATGACGACATCATGGCCGGGTTAGTGCACCAGACTGGTCCAAAATACGACTATATGCCTCAGAACCAGACGTTGACAGAAGGGAACGATGATCAAGGGTTTTGGGGCATGGCTGTTTTGAGTGCTGCTGAGTTGGGATTTCCTGAACCACCCAGTCCGGTACCAAATTGGCTTGCATTAGCTCAGTCAGTTTTCAACACCCAGGTTGCTCGGTGGGATACTGCCGAGTGTGGTGGCGGTTTGCGGTGGCAAATCTTCACTTGGAATAACGGGTACAACTACAAAAACACAATCTCGCAGGGTTGTTTTTTCAACATGGCGGCCAGGTTGGCATTGTATACCGGCAACACCACGTACAGTGACTGGGCTGAGAAGGTGTGGGATTGGATGATAGAGAAGAAGTTTATCGACGACTCGTTCAATGTCTTTGACGGGGCTTATGTTGAGACTGGCTGTACCGATATTACACCATACCAATGGACCTACAACAATGGTGTATTTATGCTTGGTGCTGCGGCTCTATATAACCTGACTGGTTCTGACACTTGGAAACAGCGTTTGGATAACATGATTAACGGCACCAATGTATTTTGGCGGGGGGATGAGAACAACATCATGACAGAGGTTGCGTGTGAAACCGTCAACCAATGCAACTACGATGAACAGTCTTTCAAAGCGTACATGACTCGTTGGATGGCTTCGGTTACCAAATGGGCTCCATACACTGCGCCGACTATCAAACCGTATCTTCGTGCTACATCACTTGCTGCGGCGAGTACATGTACGGGTGGTGACAATGGTCGGCTATGTGGCTTAAAATGGTACACTAAGGAGTATGATACTGTTTCGGGACTCGGTACACAAATGGCTGCTTTAGAAGCGATTCTAACAAATCTTATTGATGAGCAGCCTGCTGCATTGACTTCGAGTACTGGCGGTATCCGACAAGGCGATACTTCCCTCGGGACATCTGGAGATGGTATAGCAGCTTACAACCCGACGTACTATGGACCCATTAGCCAAGGTGGGCGAGTTGGAGCGGGATTTTTGACGACATTTGTGTTGATTTGTTTGATTGCGGGGATGATTTGGATGTTAAAGGATGAACACATTACGCTGGGTGAGTTCTTCCGGGGTGGTGGCTTTGGATTAGGCAAGGAAGACATCACGTCATTAAGTCCAAATAGAAGCAGTTCGGTACTGGGTTCGGTGAAGGGGCTGTTTACCGGAGGTAGTACGAAAGAAACTGTCACTGAGCCGCCTAGCCCAGTCTTGGGGACGGGAACAGATCTGACGGTAAAGAGTCCAGAAATGGCACAGACTCGGGATGTCGTTTAGTTGAAGGATGTTTCAAGGGCAGGGTCTGGATGTGGAAAAGGTCGACAGATTGATGAACAAACGAAGGTGCCTAGGGACACAAAAACAAAAGCGAGGCAAGGGATCCCTAAGACGAAGAAAAGGAAAGGGATAGGCCATAAGCGGGAATGGTCGATTTGAGTTTTAGGGGTTGTTTGTTCATTCTGGAACACAGGACAGGACTGAATAAAGTGTAGATAACTAAAACAACCTTTGGTGATAGCAAATATCAAGTTATGGTCAACAGTAGGGTTAGGACATAGAGTGACGACGTGAGTGGGTCGATAAAGGTCTGTGTTTGATGAGCAGTCTGTGCAAAAGCAAAAAGCAGGACAAGCGAGATGGGAAAAAGATTATTGATGCGTGGGTTTCAATAGTTTGGTGGTGAGTTGTTAACCCTAAAGCGGTAGAGTGTGGATACATGCAGTTAAAGATGCAGATTCCACGTGTTGAAAGTTGGCAGGCGGGGGTAGGGGCTTGAGCGGAGTTTGAGTGAGTGTGTGTGTGTGTGTGTGTAAGCTGCAGCTTGCAGAAGACAGAAGTGTATTTCGCCGAGTCAAAGTAAAGGAGAATTTGGTGGCTTTGGAGAGTTTGAAACGCCGGCAGGGGGGGCTTATCAGGTACATATGTAATTTGGTGATGCAGAAAGGGAGTAAAGTAAGGGCGTAATGGAGGATTTCAGTGTGACTGACGATGCCTTGTTTAGGGAGTTCTAGGAGGAATTTAGTTGGTTGATTGGTTGGTGAAGATAGAAGGGAGTGAAGTTCTTTAGTTGGGCGGTTACTTAGTTATGGATAAGTGAGTTTGGTGAATGACCTTGAAGATGGGACTGAGAACGCAGGAACGGCGATTAAGCGAGGAAAGAAGGGGTCCCGGCGTATTCGAAACGGGGGTGGTTTGACGGGTTTTGTGTGCTTTTGAGAGCGGTTGTGAATACTGCAGACGGGTTACGCTTAGACTGAGATGTTAATTTCTGGTGGTGATGAACGGACGGAACTGTGGGAGGGTGGAATCGGTGACTCGACTTGATTGACGGAACTGAAAAATACGCCGATTTCTTCAGACGTAGGAAAAATGCGGTTCCCCTGGATAGGGTTTGGGGGTTTCTACGGGAAAGATTGTGTGGGATGTTAATTTCCGGTTTTATCGATGGTGTTGTTTTAGGTTGTGTTTTGGGTCGGTTTTTTTTAGGTGCTGATGGATGGAAGGAAGGAAGAATAGTGTATGTAGGTACTTACATAGGTGTTGTGCTAATTCGTTTTGTCTTGGATGGAAGAGGAAGGGCGGTTACTGCTTTGTGAATGGGAGGATTCAGGGACCTGCGTGGACTTGGATAATGTACGACGACAAACAACAAATAGCAAATAGCAAGTACATATGTACTCAAGAATTTGATGATAATACCTCCTACTACATCCAATTCGTAACTCCCCCGATAAACAAAACCCTCTAAACCTACTCTAAAGCTCTTTGGCCCTCCATCATCCGCGCTCGTCCGTCCATTGTACCATTTCTAACGCGGACACTGCGACATCCGCAAGCATAGACCTTTCCACAAACCGTCTGTCCTCTCTCAATGCCTCAAGTTTGTCTTTCCCCTTCTTTCTCCACGTTTTGATTTTCTTTTTTTCTTTTCTTTTCTCTGGTAGATGAATGTGACGAATCCGGGGCTTCTTTTCCAATCCATTTGCTTGGTTCTTTCTTCTTTCTTTTCTTTCCTTCTTTTCGACTTTTTTTCTGTCTTGTCTTGTCTTGTTTTGCTGAGCGGAACGGATGGTCATATACCGCCCTAATCAAATCATCTTACGAATACGCTTTCTCGCTCAGGACGAGTAGCTTCCCTTTTTTTTTTAATCAACAGTTGACTTGGACTCGTCACTCGCTTCTATCTACAGATCATCACTACTCTGGGTGATTTCCTGGCTTTCAACTTCCACAAAATCAATCCTTCCGCTCGTTTGTCCCTGGCTTCCCTAGTCTCGTCTGTTCAGCTTATTGTACTTTTTTTCTTTTGTTCATGAACGACGACCACCCTCGTTAGATTGCCTGGCTTTGTTGAACTTACTCGCTTGTACAACTATTTTATCTCGAGCGACCATAGTTTCACGTCCTCGACGGACTATACCGGCGTTACAATCGTACACACTATCGACGATACTTAATCAGTCACCAATATCAACTATCAACACTACTTCTCTCTTAGACAGGTCTAAGTTCTCTCGCCGCTCTGTCTCTCTGTCTTATCCCAAGCCACCATGTCCACCTAGTCCGTCAAAATGTCCCAACCCTCCAAAATTCCCATCCCCCGGCCTGCCAAACCTAAGGCCCAAAGCCAACAGCCCATGTCAATGCGAATCGACCCAGCCGAAGCGATTGGTGTCGCCATTTCCCAGCCAATCCCCATAAACCAACCCATCGGCAAGACGCAATGGCCTTTTAAGAAAGACACTCTAGAGCAAACAACATACCAACCACCACCAGGCCGTTCTCAAGCCCCGCCGCGTCCTCCACGTCCGTCAAAGATTCTTTCCATGGTGGACAACTCACAACCGCAAGTCCGCCTACAACCACAACCACAACAACAACAGTTCTCACCAGTCGACTCTGATAACAACTACGGAGAAGTCCAAGGGATGGATTCAGACGATGTCCAAACGGCGTATACAACGTCTTCACGCCCTTCCGTCTCCTCTTTCGGTTCCATCCCCGACTTCCCCGTGCCGGTTCCTATTCCACCAGCACCACCCGTCCTCGCCGAGCCTCAGAATTCCCGTCGCAGCGCCAACTTGGGACCGCCGCCGTCCTCTAGAAGAGGCGCGTCGTCCTTTTATTCAACGCAGTCATATGTGGAACCTATCCCCGAAGAGGCCTCACAAATCTCTAGGTCTCATGAGTCTTATGCTTCTAGTATGGCGATACCAGGTGACTTTGAAGATGATTTGGCTTCGACCCCGGGCTATGAGACCGATGAACAGATGACTCCGAGAGGCTTTGGAAGACCAGGTTTTGTCGTTACCGAAGCCACGGATTCCAACGCGAGTTTCCAGTCCGCGGACTCGGACGATACAGCGAGAATACCCATCGCCAACCCATTTCTCGGAGCCGACGAAGCTGAAGTCGTGACCGCGCAAAGAGCCTACCTCACAACCGCCACAATCAACCGTCCCATGGCCTCGCCAAGTCTCTCCGCCACCGGTTACCCCGAAGGTGTCGAGCGGAGCGCCAAACTGGTTACCCCGGATCACATCCGTCAATCTCTTATGGCCGCCGCTGAGACGAACCCCGAGTTCATGTCTCCCATCAGTAACTCTAGTCCTCGCGAGTACAGTCGTTTTTCCGCCATCAGACGTCCACCAACTCTCGATATCGAAGCTGCAAACGGTAGACAAAGTACCACTACCCTCCCAGATATGATTCGTCGCGCTACTCGATTAGCCGTTCTCATTGACAAGGGGAAGAGACCCGGTAGTAGTACGGGCGATCAAGAGTTCATGTTCACTAATGCGCTTCCTAACCGTGGATCCGCTTTCAGTAAGTATCACGACATGGAATTACTACTTTGGGACATCCCACTAACTCGTTTCAGCTAATGGTCGCCAATCTGGCTTATCCGATATGCTGGCTGCTTTCCCGCCACCTGCCGCTCAGCCATCGCCCTCACCAATTCAATCACAACGACAAAGTCGGATTCGTAGTATGATCCGGTCTCCCAACTCGTGGCCGTTCCCACCAGGTCGGTCACCAAGAGGGGCTCCAGGCATGTCGCAGCTAAAGTCCCCACTTACACAAACCAACACAGGGTTCTCCGAGAAGACATCCCAACAGAAGCGCGGCCGTCGGTGCTGCGGGTTGCCGTTATGGGGGTTCATCTCCCTGCTCATTCTCCTCCTTGTCCTTGCCATTGCAGCTGTAGTTGTTCCCCTGGAGTTCTTCGTTTTCAAAAAGGGCAACACAACCAATGGTTCTGCCGATGCGGATACCGATGAGTGCCCTGATCTAGTCTGTCAAAATGGAGGCACCGTGGTTACTTTGAACGGCCAGTGTTCGTGTATTTGTATTAATGGGTTCACGGGCGATGACTGTTCCATCTCGGGAGCTGACGGATGCACCACGACGACCCTCGTGACAGCTGGGAATGCCACTGATAGTATCGCCAACGTTACTCTTGGCCTTGCAATTCCAAGGTTAATCGCTGAGGCTCAGGATTCCTATGAGGTGCCATTATCCGGGACTACGATTCTTGCCCGCTTTAACGGTGGTAACTTATCCTGTGTTGCGCAAAACTCTCTCGTCACCTTTGACGGGTCCGCCACACGCCTAGACGAGCGGAGTTTCGAAGAGAACCTTCTTGACGCGTTTGACTATCTCTCATCCACATCCACCATAGCCCTACCAACCGCCACGCCTACGCCCACCCCCCTCGTCCCCCGCGCCGCCGTCTCCGCCGAATCTGTATCCACTGTCTCCTCCGTCCTTGTTACCACTATCGAAGTCGTCGTAACCTCCACCATCTCCGACACCTCCTTAACAACATTCACCTCCCTCATCGCCACTACTACTACTGTAACTACTACCTCCACCACAACCGTCGCCGCCCCCACTTCCACCTTCTCCGCCTCCCAAGATGCCATCGACTTCGCCCGCATCGCTGTCCTCTTCGTCCTTCAAAAAACAGACGTCACCCGTGCCTCTGCCGCACAAGCCGCTCTCGAAGACTTCTTTACTGCTGACGACACTACCATGGCTGACGCGAAGAATATTACTCTAGGCACTAACTCGTTTGTTAACCTGGTTAACTTCCAGGTTATCGTTGGTGGTGACACCCAGGGGAGCGGGAATACCACTTCTAATACGAAGAGGTCGCTTGATAATGGAGAATACTTTATCCCGTTTGAGCTGCCGGGGCCGGAAGATGATACTTCCCTGGCTACCAAGAGGGCGACGCTGGAGAGACATCGGAGGAGGGTGTTTGTGTAATTTTATGACCTGTTTGTTTGTTTGTTTTGATGACTTTCTCTTCTTTTCTTCATCTTTTGGGATTTATTTTGTTGGCTTGCTTTGGTATGGTGGGTAGGGTAGTTTTGTTTTTTTAGCGGTACATGAAAAGTGCCTATTGTTTTCTTTGATTAGTTTGTTTTATTTTCGCAAATATTGCATCAGACATGTTCTTGACACTTCTGTTTCCATCATCCTCATAAAACCACCTGATATGTACAAGACCAATCAATTCATCGTATGCAATATACACACACAAAGTATAAACCTATCAGAAGCCCAAACTGCCTTCCTAAACAGCCTGTCCTAAAGACTCATCTTCAACTTCCCCCTCCATCCTCTCAATAGCCATTTCCTGCTCCTTCCTCAACTTCGCCATACTCTTCGGCCTCGTCGTTCCCCGCCCCTTTGAAGAAATCGTCCTCTCAACCAATAACTTCAACCCAAGCAAACTTTTCTGCCGTCTCATTGTTCCCGCCGTCGCTGGCGTTGATGGTCGTGAATCTTCCTGGGCGTCACCTAGTATGAAACATGCTCCAAAGTCAATTAACCGCTTAGTACCCTCTTCTACATGCTTGGCGCGGGCATCGATAGATGGCATTTCATTATGAGCGACGCTGGGATCGTCCCAGCCTTCGAACCCGGGGAATCCGGCGCCTACGGCGTTTCCTGACTCGGCGAAGGGAGATGTTTTTTTCTGGGGGGCGACGAACATGGTGCTNCGTCTCATTGTTCCCGCCGTCGCTGGCGTTGATGGTCGTGAATCTTCCTGGGCGTCACCTAGTATGAAACATGCTCCAAAGTCAATTAACCGCTTAGTACCCTCTTCTACATGCTTGGCGCGGGCATTGATAGACGGCATTTCATTATGGGCGACGCTGGGATCGTCCCAGCCTTCGAACCCGGGGAATCCGGCGCCTACGGCGTTTCCTGACTCGGCGAATGGGGATGTTTTTTTCTGGGGGGCGACGAACATGGTGCTGTTGCGACGACGGATGGAGAAGGTTCGGGTTGTGAGGGAGGAGAGTAGGGGACGGGAAGATTGTGCAACCTTTCTGGAGACGGCTTCTTGGGCTACTCC
>JSUI01006255.1:0-30813 GCA_000833645.1 Huntiella omanensis | reverse complement strand
CGCCCGCCCGCCCCAAACAGCAAACACTAACGCCAGTTGTTTATTTGAAACGGACCCACCTAGTGACCGGTGTTTATGTCCATCCAATTGATCATGTTAACAATATCTACACTCCGTACCCCGTCTCTAGTCTTTCATGCATAACAATGGTCTGACATTATCATTCTTTAAATCCACGTCATGTCCACAAACTTGTTTCCCATGTCAATCTGCCCATACCTACATCAATAAATCACCTCTCACCACCACGCCCGGAAAACCACCCCGACAAGCTTTTTAAGATACCCCACTCTCTTGCTTAGTTAGTCCGCTCCGACCAGCCAAGCCAAGCCTACCAGTAACCCAATCTCTCTCTCAGCCCCAATCCAATCCATCCAATCCCCCAAAAAAACAAACCACCGTGGCAACAACCATCTCTGTAACTAAAAATGCGGCTCAACAATCCACGGAAATATCCAAACTAAAAAGGTCCAAACCAACCAACCACATCATCAGACCACCCAATCACCCCATAAACCCCAAAAAACCCTACAATTCCCGCTCATCAATCTCCCTGATCTGATACAAATGGCGTCACCACTATCCATAGTAAACCGCCGAAAAACCCCCAGATAAGTGGATTCCCTAGTCAAAAAAAGAGCCATCCGTTAATCCATCTGTCCGCCCTGAAAACATCACCCGTGAACAAACCATGCATGTTGCATGTCTGTCCCTGCGGCTCAAGCCCGGAAATACCATCAAACAAGGTGCTTTTTACATTATTGTTGCCCCTCTACTACTGCCTTGTTATCTATCCATTTGTCGGGTGACTTCCCTTTCCTTGCCGGTCTACAAGGCGCTTGCACCTTCCAAACACACATAACCGCTCAAACCAAAGCGCCATATTCAAAAAAATCCCTCTGTATTACCTGCTTACACATCTTGATATTGTCACCCACACACCAGCCACTCACGTCCGCACATGCCTCAAGACTTGGTTCTCGCTTCTCAGACCACGCCAACCCGGATGGCCAACATGACCAACTTGCTCCTTCCATTCCCGGCCCCAGCCCATGTCATCCATCCAAACATACATTTCACTACATGACGTCACACCTGCAAAAAATGGGAGAAAAATCAAAATCATCATTTTAACGAAGAAACAAAAAACAAAACCGGCTAGAAGGTATCCGCAAAGTCGTCCAAACCCCAAACACAAATCCAAACATGTAAAGATGAAACCAGACAGTGCAAAAAAAGAGAAACAAGAAACAAGAAAAAAAGAAGACATCACCGTCTATCCCGACCTCTATCGCCGCCTCCATGTCGACTCCGCTCACGGTCACGATCACGGTCACGATCTCTGTCACGATCTCTGTCCCTATCACGATCCCTATCTCGTTCACGTTCCTTCTCCTTCTCTTCCGCTTCGTCATCAGGCGGCAAAAACAGCCCTTCACTAATCTCCAGTTTCTGTCTCCAATCTAACCCTCCTTTCTCAGCAAACCGCCGAAGAAACTTCATTGTCTTCAAAGCCGTTTCCCCGACTGTTGTCCACGGCCCCACAACAAACTCTGCTGGTAACTTGGCCCGATCCGAAAGTTCCTTGGCTCGGACCCACATCTTGCGACGAGCCGGCATATACTTTGCACAAACAGTGGCCGCTTGTCCACTTGTAGGGAAATATCCAGTTCGTTCGTATATCGAGAGAACTTCTTCCAGAAGCACCGCGTTTAACTGTGCTACTATCGCCCCTAATTCTATTAGAGCTGTAGTACGGACAACACCAGCCAGTTGCTCAATCATCGGAAGAGACGAAACCCAAAGGGTAATATCCGGCATCTTTCCTCCGCGGATTCGATTATCTGACAAAATCTTGAAACCAACCAAATACGCCATGATCGACTCAATGCCATATAAACTTGACGTCTGTCCTTCTTTCGTTTCTCGACCTTCGTCCGTCGATAATAAATCTGATTTTGCCCGTACTATCGCATCACGCACGTGCTTCAGCTCTCGGCCCAACTTCATAAATGTATCGCCTCTGGACGTCATGATCGTTAAAACTGCAGGAGATGCGGTTGGTCTTGGAAGGTAAGGTCCTGCCCGAGGCGACTGTCCACCTTCACCAGCCAAAGACCCATTGGAGGCAGCTCGCATCATGCTATGTCCTCCCTTTGATGGAGTCCCAGGAACATTCAGTTGTCCTGTCGGTGGTCCATCTGCTGATCGGGGCTTCTTAGAAGCCACATGGTCTGAAGGGCCTTCCAAAACTGTAGCCGGTCGCTTCTTGGCCATACCGTGGTTATCAGCTGGCCCTGGACGCTTAACTACCGGAGCCTGAGGCGGGTTGACAATCTCTTCAAACTTGCGCCGTAATCTGGGAGGTATCCGAAGATGTACATACAGCTTCTTGGGGATTTCGGGGAGATCGGGCAAACCGATCCCATCAAGTTCCTCAAGAGCGCGTTCTATTGGCGATGGCAGTTCGGGAGAAAGTAATTTAGGTAACTCTATCCGTGGCCGCTTCGGCTCTGCTTTGCGCAGCGCAAGCGGCGCTTCATCGCTGTCCGTAGCCGAAGACACTGCCGGTTTCTTTCTAGTCTCTTCAAGACTCAACCGTAATGGAGACAATAACGCCGGAATCACCACAGGTTTCGATTTCGATTGTTTGGTAGGCGTCATACGCCCCTCACGTGACTCGGTCTTGCTTTCACTCGTACGCCCCTCAGCCCGCGAAGCTGGCCGCGCATTCTGCGTAACTGATCCAGCCCGTGGTCTAGCGGCCGGAGACATGTTGCGAGAGGTACCCGAAGATTTCAGCACCCCACTACGCAACAGGCCGGATCCAGGGTTTGACACAGAAGCAGAGCTTGATTTACTCTCACGCTCCTGGTCACGTGACCCACGATCCGGATCTCTAGCGAGGCGCGACCGTGGAGCTTCATCCGATGTACGGCGCTCGCGTGTTCGATCTCTATCACGATCGCGATCGCGATCACGATCTCTATCACGGTCCCGGTCTCTGTCTCTGTCTCTGTCTCTGTCTCTCTCCCGTTCACGTTCACGCTCGCGTTCGCGTTCGCGAGACCGTGGCCGACCCTCGTCGTATCTAGCACGTGGAACATCTCTTTCTCCACCGCGAATCTCGCCCTTTTCTCTTTCCCTATCCCAATCTCTGTCACGGTCTCGATCCCGTTCTCTTTCGCGCCCTGGAGCGGGCTCCTTCCTCCTATGAAGATCATCCCTTGACGTTACTGTCGACAATCTACTATTTTGCGACTCTCCTTTTCTCCGACCGTCGTTTGCCCGTTGTTTCATCGGGGGTGTGCTGCCTCTCAACGGGGCGAGCGGTGGTGGCTTACGTGGTAACTGGGGATTAGCCTGACCACTGGTTGGTAACGTTGTTGGTTTAAATGACGAAGAGGTGTTTGTAGAAGATGGTCTCTCGTCGTTATCCCGTGGTCGTGACCCCTGCGGCCTGCTGCCCTGGAACCGACCGTCCCGCGAGTCGCCATCCCGGTCGCTGCGCATAGACGAGCGGGAATCCTCCCGGCGCATAGATGTAGACGAACTTGGTCGCTCCCGTGTGTGGCCCGCCGGTTGGGATCTAGCCTCACGTGGGCGCTCTCTGTCTCTGTCGTTATCCCGGGATTGATTGTGCGAATTGGAATTGTTAGATCCATTGGCTAGTCGTGCCGGCGGTGGTGGTAAAGAAGCGGCAGGAGGAACATCACGATCCTTCTTCTTATAGTCGCTGAGCGAAATCTTGTTCCCTGGCTTCCGCTTAGGAAGAACAGACGCGGTGGTCGACATTGTATGGTTGGCGTCGTGGCGCGTGTGTTTGTTGGTGTGACGAAGTCGTGAATGGAGTACGCCGTCGACCACACCCGACCACCGGGGCGAAATAAAATACGACGGCTATCAAGGAGTCGCGACGGTCACGGGCGCTGTGGCGAAAGCAGAAATCGCTTGCTTGTTTAACCAGCTGACGGTGTGGAGTAACAGCAAGATCTGAGGCGGGACGTGACAGGGTTAGTTTATGGCGTCACAGAGTGGTGGGCGTGTGTGTACAGGGCAACGTGCAGGAACAATTGACGAAAACAAGTAACGAAGAAGGTGCAGATGAGCAGGAAAGAAAGTATACTAGACAGAAACGAGTTTGTGTCGTAGTAAGCGTCTAAAGTGTCTGGTACAACTGTCGCCGTTTGCCAAGACCTGGGCGGCCAGTCAGGATCGAGCCGGAGCGTCAATAGTGACGTCGGTCGGAAGACAGCTTCAGATAAAAACAGTGGCTGCGGAAAACGAAGGCAAAGGGGGTAAAGGCCGCTGACAGCCACTCGACAAGCGGACCACGAAAAGTCATAAATGATGTCAAGACAAGGGGAAAAAAACAGGACAATGCAGATGCAGTTGGACCAAGGCCCATCGCTAATTGTTTGCGATACAGGGGTGTATCTAGATGGGATGCTGACCTGTCTGGAGATGGTTGAATACAAGAGACGGAACAAGAGAGAAGCCTCACTTGTCCTCACACCATCGGTAGTCGTGCGCTAATCTGTAGACGTACCAACAGACGCAATATTTGACGATTCGGGCGGGTAAGGCAGTATATGTGCAGGTAGGATGTAGGTTGTAAGGCAACAAGAGATCCAAAAATACTCACCAAACAATCCGGTCGCAAAGACGTGCGATCTTTGTTTATGTTGATTGAACAAAAAGAAGGCCCCAGTGCAGAAAGCAGCGCAATTACTGCATCATGCGGTGTCCGCCAGCCAATTCGGAATGCGTGCTTCAAGAAAAGAACGAGCTATATCTGGAGAAAAGGACGGTGTCGCGAATAGTAGTTGTAGGAAACGGGCAAGCGAGCGAAAGGATAGCCAATGGCAACTCAAGGAAAGAAATGGCGTAAACGGCTTGAAGTGTGATGAAGTTCGATATTCCAAACGATGTGTCTGTTAATTTTTTTTTTTTGGTTGATGTAAGTCGTTGTGTGTGGTGAGAGAAAAAAAAAAGGCGACAATCTTCAAGGTAAAATGTGAATGCGCGGGACATGCGAAAAAGACAAAAGACATTGGTTAATTCATTTGTTCCGGCGGCGCGCCTTAGCCCTTAGCTTAGCACGGTCTTGGTAGCCTTGTGGCGTTAATTGGTGGTGAAGTAGGGACAAAGGTAAAAAAGGTCAGTGTGTGTGGTCTGGTCTGGTCACAAGGGTTTCTGAGTGGATGGGAAACGAGAGATCAGATCAGAACACAAGATGCTTTATATAATTCGGAAAAAAAGGGACATATCACACGGGAATCGGCCAAGAAAAGGTACTGTCACTCCTCTCCCTCTCGAGATTTGCACATGAAGTTGTATCTTTCCGTGAATGTTTACGACCCTAATATGCTGCCGCCCTTCCCACAACCTTTGGAGCTTGTTGTAAACCCCAAACATCTCTATATGAAAATTTCTTTGTACTCTGCCTGTAGCAGAATCCTCATATCAACCTTTTGTAACACAAAACTGATGTTTTGATAAGCTTCTTGCCTATTTGAATTACTATCCGTAACTTCCTGCCAATATTATCATCTCAAAACCCAACATTCAGCAGAACTAAATACAGCCCCTAACCCTTACATTCACTCCACAATTAAGCACCTGTCAGTTTGCATGCCACGGGCTTTAAGGGATTCAGAATTAAATGGAACCTCTTCCCTCATCCCTGAGGCTTCATAACTAAGGACATCATTTACAGTCACGTGACTACATGCATATGTTCCACAGAACATTGTCACATCACATTGGCCCGAAAGGATTGATAAACACTTTGATGGATGAACCTCATATCTTCATATCTAGCTTACACAATAGTTGACAGAAACCCCAAAAAACCCTATTACTATCCCTGAGACGCATTCCGCAATCTATCCAATGAAGTCTCCAGTGTTTGTGGCGCCCCCGGCTGTCTTGATAGCAACGCCGACTGTCTCCCCACAACCGGGGATGCGGATCCAGATGGTGGATCTACTATTGGCATTGGTGGAGTTGGTACAGCAGACTGTGAGGCAACAGGTGATGGTATAACAGGCGGAATAGTGACTTGTGGATTCATGGCAGGCGATTGGGTAGCAGAAGTCGTGACAGCAGGTGACATGATAGACGACGGCAATGTCAGGGGCGGGTCAACAACTGGTTGGGTTTCAGACTGAGCTTGCTGTGTAAGCATT
This sequence comes from Huntiella omanensis, assembly GCA_000833645.1. Taxonomy (NCBI): domain Eukaryota; kingdom Fungi; phylum Ascomycota; class Sordariomycetes; order Microascales; family Ceratocystidaceae; genus Huntiella; species Huntiella omanensis. The sequence goes on along the minus strand of JSUI01006255.1, from coordinate 24,622 downwards.
TGCTGCAGAAGTTGCTGCTGCTGCTGTTGCTGCAGAAGTCGCTGATGATGCTGTTGGTGTTGCTGTTGCATTTGCTCCCGTAGCATCGATTGTTGTTGAGACTGCTGTTGAAAAGCTTGCTGCTGATTCTGCCGTAAAAGTTGCGCTTGCTGGTGCATCAATTGTTGTTGGCGAGCCTGTTGTTGAAAAACTTGCTGATTGTGATGTTGCTGCTGAACAGACGGCACACCGTTCGAACCTGCCGGCATACTCGCAGAATGAGATCTCAAAATTGGCATACCATGTGATACCGGGGACAAAGGAGGGGCCATTTGATTTCTAGGAATCTGCAACTGTACGGCATTGGCCTGGGCCATTTGTTGCATGCGGCCAGCATTAACTGCCGAGGACGGAACTACCGGGGAACCAGCTCTTAAGGGGTGACCAACATATTGCGGCATCGTATGCTGTGTCTGGCTTCTAGCTGACCGGGCGCGCACCAACGCCGCATTATCGTGATGTTGTGCATTAGGATTGATAGAGACACTTTGAGACACCATGCTTGGCTGTCCCTGTTGCACGCTCTGTCCTCGCGGAATGTTGGCCATGGTCGGCGACATAACCATTTGTTGTTGTAACACAGAACCAGCAGTGGGAGACATCATGTGACCAGAAGCATTGGACCATTCAATAGAGGAAGGTACCGATGGGACATTATCTTCCACCCGCATGCGCTTTGCGCTGGGAGCACCATTACTATTAGATTGCGCCGATCCCAGCAGATTCGATTCATATTGTTCCACCTTAGATCTCAAATCATCCAGGATAAGTCGGGTTGAGTTGGGATGCCAATACTCGAGTTGTTCAACCAGTGCATCATAGATATCATTGGTCCGCAGATTCTGATATTGGAGATTGAGAGTCTGGAAGGCCTGCGAAATCGATTCGAACCGAAGCCGGGTATTGTCAACGACAGATTTGGTCTCGTCAGAACCTTTCTGGACCTCTTGAATCTGCGTGTTGGCTACTTCCATATCTGCCTTAAGTTCTTGAATCTGCGTGTTGGCTACTTCCATATCCGCCTTCAGTTTTTGGATTATGGGATCCTGTTCTGATAAAAAGGCTGGGGTAGCATCTGAAGTAGATGGCTGTGGAGCCTGTTGTGGGGTTGTATCGACTCGCGATTGCAACTTGACTAACATGCTATCCTCTTGCATAGCGAAAATCTCGGGGATCTCCTTTGAACGCAGATCATCCAGTTGAGTACTGAACACATCAAACATGTCAGTTTGCTGACTTCTGCAGAGCGCAACATCATCCTCCAACTTTTTCGTCCTCTTGATAGTTTGGCGTAGGTTGTTCGCCAGATCTTCATCACCTCCATGCCCCGAAACAGATGGAGAGCGTATCGGAGGCTCAGGTTTAACTAATGGTACTGTCTGAATTTGCAGTGTCTTGACCTTCCCTTCCAAAGCGACGACCCGTTTGATCAAAGGCTTTAGTTCAGCAACATCGGTCTGGAGCAATCCTATTTCCGTCTTGCACTTTTCATCACTAGCATTGACGGTCTTTGACACTGATTGCAGCTTAGTGTTGATACTGCGAATTTGCGCCAGTACCTCAGACCTAGCTCCACTAGAAGTATCCCTATCCGAAGCCGCCTTCCCTTGGTTTCTCGCGTCCTCCAGAGTTGAAATCTTTCTCCCATGGTTGTCAGTGTCTACCATGATACGGAGTATCTTGTCTTGCAACTCTTTGATATTGGTGGCAAGCTCAATCATTTCCCTGCTTCGACCATTCGGCGCTCCTGACTTGCTGTCGCTGCGATGGTGCCCATTTTCTGACCGACCAGATAACCGAGTAAAGTCAGAACTAAGTTTTTCATTTTCGTTCCGCAGAGTCCGAATAGACTCGTGTAAAGGTTGTGTTGCCGCATCGATTTTACGCTGGATCAAAGATGCTTGATCTGTCTTTAATGTTTCAAACTGGCGGCGCATTTCTTTAACCATGGATTCAAGAGACACGCTGCGATCCTCCAGTCTTTGTTGCTGGGCTTGACAGCTTTGGCATTTTGCGAGTTGCTCATCGTGTTTCTTCAACTTCGCATCGGTGTTTTGTTGAAATTTTACGAACGTATCAGATTGGGTATCAACGTGGGACTGTGATTTAACCTCTGGGATATTCTTAGTTTGTGAAAAAGACTGAACATAGCTGGCAAATCCTTCGTTGATAGCCTTTGCCGATGATGACAGCTGTTGACCAATTTCGTCTATACGTTGGCGTGCGCCCAGTCGTCGTTGTCTAACGAGTTCAAGTGCAGATCGGTAATCGTCCGGTCCGTCGCGGAACAATGAGATTTCACGCTCGGCAGCATCCAATATCCTCTCGTGTTCCTTCTTTTCAAAACTGGCATGGAGAAACTCGAAGAATTGTTTTGCGAGGCCGTCAAACGATGGTGTCCCGCCAGGGCGAGTCTCATGGTTTACACGAGACTGAATATTATTCGCCATGGCTTCTGGCAACGTACAGCCCGCGGGGTAGGTAGGCGGGTCCTCGCCACTGCATATAAGAAGGGGGTTGACAGTAGGTATCGAGTCGTGTATAAAACACTCTGATTCCGCTAGAGGGCTATTCGCCAGGGGAGAAGCTTTTGATACGCGAGAGCTAGAAAGGCCGGCAGATAGTGGTGGGGATCGAGACTCGTTGGTATCGGGAGGGGACAGTAGAATATCACCACGCTGGGCGGAGTTCGGGTAGCCTTTCGTGATTCCTAGTCGAGCGCGATCAGGGTGGATGAAATCCAACAGAGAGGGCTGTAGGTGGGACGTTGATGTTGAAGGGGTGTTGGTGTCGTCGACTTGACTACGGCAATGATCAGCAGGCTTAAGGGCGCCAGTAGATGTAGTATCAGTATCGCATGTACCAGGAGTGACTGGAGTGGCGATGCAAGCAGTTGACTGGGTATCGCAGGTGAAGCTTGTTGGCGGAGTAGACTCCGAGGTCGAGGGATAGCTATGGCTCACAGTCGTCTTTCCTAATGAAGACTCGGAAAAACTATTGTATCTGGTCTGCGCGGCGGCGGTGTCAGAAAACAACGTGTGACGAGTTGGACTGGCGGAAGGCTTCTTTGAAAATATGGAGGTCTTCAAATGGAGTTTACGTGTGGGCGCGTTGTTGATTGAACGTGCCTTCTTGAAGGAGGGAGGAGGAGAACTCTCTTCTTGGTCGTCGTCAAAAATGATGGCTCGCTTCTTTGGTTTAGTGGCGACAGTTTGCGACGGATTTGACAATGAAAATGAGACTACTTTGCGCTTGATGAAAGGGTCTTGCGCATTGAGTTGAGGGGATGGCAATAAAATCGACGACTCGAGATCGTTGTTGGGGCGCGCCGTCGCTTCCGATTGTTCAGCTGTTGTGGTGTTGTTGTTAAGCGACTTTTCAATGGATTCACTTAGTCTGTCGAAAAATAATTGTTAGCGTGAACGGGCCGTCACAGAAAATTGCCCTGACACGGGCCCAAACTAAAAGGCCAGGATTATATAGGTTTGGTATAAAAAAGACCCCTAGCTATTTGGCGTGCATCGTGGATCATGGTGACATGTTTCACTCGAAAGCACTTACACGTTCTCGTTTAGTCCTGACAGGTCTGATGAAACATTGGCAGTCTGGCTTTCGGGATGAAGATGGGCGGATAATGACGTATGAGATCGGTCAGATGACAAGGCTGAGTTTGTATCAATCGAATTGACTGAATTAGTTAAATCAGCACGATCGGATGCGCCTTTGGGGCTTGATAGATGCCGTGAAAGAGTGCGTTGAGGCGTCGGGCTTGCACGAAAAGACGCTGAGCGGGAAGAAGCATTAAACTGGTTAATATGATTTTGTACGATGATTTTCTACTTTTTAGTGCAAGTGTAGGTTTTCTCTTTGGAGAAAGTGCCCAATGCAGACGAACGAACTCACATAGGGAATGGGCATCTCCGGCGTCTGATGCAGAGTAATCATCCCGGCGTTCATGTTCGTGCCGTGATGACCGGGGTCTGTAGCCATCTTGATAGTCATCTCGATAGTCATCTCGGTAGTCGTCCCGATAACTGTCCCGATAACCATCGTTGTATCTTTTTCGGTATTCGCCGTACTTTCGAGAGCCATAGTACTCTTTTTTCTTGAAATGCCGTTTTTCTTGACGGCCCCGCCAAACGCGGTGACTGCGAGGCTCGCTAGGAATCTTTTGTGCGTTGGACGACTGTGAACGTTGATCGTGTTCTTCTGCATCTTTGTAAGCTCGAAATGGTGGTGACCATTCACGTTCTCGCTTAGACCAGCTTCCCGTTGAAAAACGCGACGGTAACATGGCGATTTTGGCGGTGCGTTTGATGATTGATGGGTCAATGGATCAATGGATTTATGAGGCTTGGAGGAAAATGCCAACTCAAAGCTTGTTATAGATGAAATCTACCAACCAGGCTGATATGAAGATCAGGCAGTGGCTGTCCTTTAACACCAAACGTAAATACCAGACTACATGCCCGATGGAGGGGTTGATAGCCTAATCAATAGACATCACAACGTGTTGTTGCCTCTCGTTAGTATCGTTGAACCCAAGTTTGGTGTTCTCCTTGTCCGTATACTGTACCTCCTTTCTTACTGCAAACCCATAAGCGATTTTGGCCCAATGTAACTTGATCCTTTAGGTACGGCTGATCTTACGCATTTGTATGCAAATCCATGAACATGCAGAAAAGATGACAATATTAACTCTTGATATAAGACCAATGTCGCATAGATGGATGATGGCTTATAAGCTACTGCAGGCCACAACAAATGGTCTGTTCCAAAGTCCAATGTTGACATTAGACAAATAGGAGCCATAGCCAAAGTGAGGGGTAACGTATAACCCAAGAGAAAGGATGTTGAAGCAAGCATGTAAGTATTTATGTGTACTGGATCTCAACCAAAACTACGAACCAAGCTTCATGGTTCCATACATGTAAGTACGTACATATGTACAAACATGCATGTTTACATGCGTCTACCCCGCGTTAAAAATGGTTGGAATGGTCCTGAACAACTGCGATTAAGCGATTCTACACTTACTGAGAATATAAGTCCTAATAATATATGTGAACGTAACACGGAATTTTAACATGTAACACAACGGCCACTATAAATCTAGTCTTCTCCCATGTCTATGACAGCAGTGACGCCAAGACAGACGGGTGCTTTCTTTACCTTGTACAATTGTGCTTACATACACACATTGTAGGTGAAATCAAAGCGTAGATACGAGGCTATAAAGTGTTGCATTTCATGGCTGAAGAGGGGTATATTTCGTGCAGTTGCCCGCTTGTTTGGGCCACGCTATATACACACATATGCATTGATGCCCAACCGTAGCATCAGGGGATTATGCCAATCAAAGTGTACAGGTATATAAATCCACATATTGATGGACTGGAACTAGTAACCAAGAATTAGTAGTAGTAGTAGTAGTAGTAGTAGTGGTGGTGGTGGTGTTCCATTTATAAACTGATTAGCAGGACTAATTCCTCTATCTGCAGGCTGGGAGACGGTTGAAACAAAGAATTCCTAACAGTTACACTGGCTTCACCTAATAGGGTTATTTGTCGATTAACCCACGACCTGCCATTTTTGGCCTGCATATTGCACGCATTGCAAGTGACGTTCATTACATAGTCTAAATATGCATATTTGGATTTCCACATGTTTAAGGAAATCATTTCATACACAGGACAACATCACGTGATTTCACCTATTTTCATTGCGAAATTGAGGGCAACTCATAGATTGAGTATATTTTACAATACAAACACGCTAGACATACCAAACAANCTTCACCTAATAGGGTTATTTGTCGATTAACCCACGACCTGCCATTTTTGGCCTGCATATTGCACGCATTGCAAGTGACGTTCATTACATAGTCTAAATATGCATATTTGGATTTCCACATGTTTAACAAAATCATTTCATACACAGGACAACATCACGTGATTTCACCTACTTTCATTGCGAAATTGAGGGCTACTCATAGATTGAGTATATTTTACATTACAAACACGCTAGACATACCAAACAATGGCATCCCGTCGCCCTGGAGCCAAACCCACAGCAGCTAGCGATGCCTATGCTCGCACACATCATGGTTCCGGTAAAACTAAATTCGACATACGGAATCCCTCAGCTCTTGCGCCAACCACTGGATCCGACGATGAGGAGCCCGATGCCTTCCTTGATGCCGACGTCATCCGCGGGTCCAACGCGACTAAACGTGGAGCTGTGAATATCGACGGCTATGATTCAGACTCAGAGAATGAAGATTTTAATGCCAAGGCGCAAAGAAGGGGTAATGGAGAGGTTGACTTGGAAAAGCGATTTGATGAATATGAAGAAGGGGTAGCAAATGATGGGAAGAAGAAGAAACAAAAGACCAACGGGGACGATGAAGGTGCAGACGACTACGACATGTTCGGTGCAGGATCGGACGATGAAGATGGCGACAAGGCAGATGCCATGGGCCGTGAAAATGAGGATTATCACGCTGACGGCAGTAAGAAGAAGGGTGTCCGATTTGTCGACGCTTCAGATCTAACTGAAGGACAAATTGATACGAGCCGTAGCGGCGGCCACATTCATCTTGCCGACGATGAAAGTAGTGACGATGACGAAGAAACCAAAGACCTTGCTGCAGCCGAAGAAGACCTTGACCCCGAAATCGGTGCCGGTGGGTCTAAGCGGAATGCGCCGAAAATCGAAGCATTCAACCTGAAGCAAGAGCAAGAAGAGGGACGCTTTGATGAATCAGGGAACTACGTTAGACAGGCAGCCGAGGCGGGTGCGGAACATGACCGGTGGTTGGAGGGGACAAGCAAGAAGGAGATGAAGAGAGCAGCAGATGCACACGAGAAGAGAAGGGTTGAGGCGGAGAAACGGCGTAGAGAAGAAGACGGGTTATTAACTGAGGAGTTACTCGCTACGTTGATTCGGCAGTTAGAACGGACAGAGACGCCATTGGAGGCCCTTGCTAGACTCGGCAAGCTTGTGAAAAAGGCCAAGCCAGCCAAGAAGTTACCTGCCTGGAAGCTCAAGAAACTTGCCGAAAAGAACGGCGCTATGGATGTCGACAAATCAGGCTCAACTGCATCCGAAGAAACCCCCGAAGTCCGCGCTGCAAAGAAAGCTATCGAGGCTATTACCGAGGCTGCTGACAAGCTATTGGGCCGTGACAATGCCGAGATCTACGACGAGGAGAGGGAGATGTTAGTACGGATGTGGCAGAGAGAGACGGGGAATGAGTGGCGGGAAGACAGACCTGCTCAAGAAGAGGAGACTGACGGTGCGGAGGTCAAGGAAACAATGTGGGAGTTCCAATGGGCCGATGGTCGGGAAGGAGGCGGTGTTGCCCAGGGACCATATGATGGGAAGACCATGAAGGCATGGCAAGATGCCGGATACTTTGCAGAGGGCGTCGAGTTCCGGGTGGCCGGTAGCCAAGAAGGTTGGTCACGAGTGGCCAATTTCGAGTAACTTCCGAGTTTATTGCATAGACAATATTAGAAACAAGATCATTAGAAAATGTAATTTCGTGTGTATTATTTTAATTCTTGTTCCCGTACGGGGACCGTCCAGTCAGTCCAGAAAAACGCCACCCATCAAACATCAAAATCGCATAAAACTAAATAAAGACAAAAAGACATGAAAGCAAAAGTAACAGGATATCTCCCAGAATACATCAGAAATCTAGTTCAACTCCATAGCCTCACCGTGTCCGTTAGTCACAGTGAAGTCAACGGCACCATTGTCACCGATAAGTCTCTTCTCTGACTCCGCAACAAACTGTACGCTGCGCACGGGGTCATAGAACAGCTGGAAACTCCGCTGCACGTCAGTCACATCGACGGCCTTGGCCTTGCGCTTGGCAGCTACGAGCTGGGAGGTGGTGATGAGGTTACTGGCATAGCGGAGACCAGACTTCTCGCCAATCTTGGTCAACAGGGCGAGAGCATCTGGCGTGATGTCGACTTCCTCCTCAGTGGCGCGGATGGAAATAATTTCCTTGATCTCGTCGGCATTGTATGGGTGTGTGTGAATGATGACCACGCGGTCAAGGAAATCAAGAGGAAGACCGTGGGGACTGCGGTAGTCAGTACCGCGGATGAGTGAGTTACCGCGGTTGGAAGCCATGATGACGACGGGCGCTAAGTCGTCCTCCAGTGCCCGGTTAACATACGAGAAGCACTCGATGTCAAGCATGTGAACCTCATCAATGAAGAGAACACCGGGAACAATCTCGGCCTTGCCCTCCTCCTTCCACTCGCTGACCTTGGTGTTGATCTGGTCACGAATTTCGCTGCGGATCTCACCAGTGTCCCCGGAGAAAAGGGAAAGGAAGCCCTGAGTGCGGGAGTTGATGCAGTCAATCTCGTGAAGAGAGACGGTGTGTACAATTTCCTTACGCTTCTGAAGTTCGCCATCGGGGGTCTGGAGGAACTTGGTATCAGCACCCATGGCGTCGTAATCGCGCGAGCGGGCAAAGGAACGGCCAAGCTTGGTGATCTTGCCAGAAGACTTGTCAATTGACNTACCGCGGATGAGTGAGTTACCGCGGTTGGAAGCCATGATGACGACGGGCGCTAAGTCGTCCTCCAGTGCCCGGTTAACATACGAGAAGCACTCGATGTCAAGCATGTGAACCTCATCAATGAAGAGAACACCGGGAACAATCTCGGCCTTGCCCTCCTCCTTCCACTCGCTGACCTTGGTGTTGATCTGGTCACGAATTTCGCTGCGGATCTCACCAGTGTCACCCGAGAAAAGGGAAAGGAAGCCCTGAGTACGGGAGTTGATGCAGTCAATCTCATGAAGAGAGACGGTGTGTACAATTTCCTTACGCTTCTGAAGTTCGCCATCGGGGGTCTGGAGGAACTTGGTATCGGCACCCATGGCGTCGTAATCGCGCGAGCGGGCAAAGGAACGGCCAAGCTTGGTGATCTTGCCAGAAGACTTGTCAATTGACACGATATCACCGGCTACGACGCGTTCCTTGGTCATGGCGTCAATCATCTTGGTGCCCATGTCGTATACCGCCTCCATATCCGTCGTCTTGATGGTGAGCTTTCCCTGCTTGGCGGTACCAGTCACAGACCGGTCGATCTGGATCTCAACAACCTCACCCTCCATAATCTCGTTCTCCTCCTTGATGCGCACACCGATAGACTTGCGGAAGGCCTGTGTGAGAGCCTCAGTCTTGGACATCTCCAGGGAGAAGATCTCAGACGCAGCAAGCGATGTGAAAGGAACATCAGGGCCCAGAGACTGAGCCAAACCCATGGCCAAAGCCGTTTTTCCCGTGCTTGGTGGGCCGGCGATCAGGCAAGCGCGACCAGCAATCTTGCCGTCCTGAATCATCTTGAGTACGACGGCAGCAGCCTTGCGGGCCTTTTCTTGGCCTACAAGGCCTTGCGACTGCTTCTTGGGTTCGAGTGTGGTGCCATCGACGCCGAGGCCACGAATGTGAGAGTGCGAGGCAATAAGGTTGAGGCCGCGGAGGTCCTTGGACTCACCGACTGTTTCGATCGACTACAAGTTCAAGATATGACAGATTAGTATGGTATTGCGGTGACGAGGGGTACGGGTGATTGAGAAACCCGGAGTTTGTCGCAGACTTACGGCCGCCATTGTGGAAATATTTCTTGGTGAGAATGAAGTTTATTAAAGAAGAGATCGAAATATGAGCAACAGGAAACAGTAGCGCAAAGATTTGAACCGTCAATTGGCTTAACAGGTTCTCGAACAAATCGCAAAAGTCTGAAAACCAGTCCTCAAAAAAGTTCGGGAACCCTGTTCGCGAGGCTGTCGCCCAAGCTGGCGGCCAAGGATTCTTGGGTTCCCTTGTTCGAGCAACGCGACAGTGTGGCGCTGCATGCGGACCTGTGGCGTTCCGCTGGAGGTGGGGCATACATGGTGGCTGATTACTGAAGGCAGGTAGAAACGTCATAAGCACTTAGCTAAGCTTATGCCTATGGACCATCAACATTGGTATTCAAGGTCTTGAACATTCCCCAGCTATTTCCTTACAGGCTTTTGTAACTTGCAAGGTATTTTCATCCCATATTTTGATCTTCAATTGTCAACAGCATCACGGAATTCACAACATTCCGCATTTTCCATCTAAATAACTGTCCCACTATGGTGCGCCCAACTCCCCACCCTTCCCCATTGTCGCATTGTCGCTAACTCAGCCGTAGTATTCTAGTTCTCGCCCGGTCCAGCGGCGGTCGGCGCGCTTCGATGAGTACTTCCGGTGCTACCCAATGGTCATGGCTCCCGGACCCGACCGTCCGGGGCTCAACCACGGCTCCAAGATCTTTCTTCCACCATCGGCCCTCGAAAAGATCTCCAAGATGAATGTGCAGTGGCCTCTGCAAATGGAGCTCATCAACGGCGCTAATGAAAACCATACCCACGCTGGTGTTCTCGAGTTTGTCGCCGAAGAAGGTCGCGCCTACATACCTCACTGGATGATGGAGACTCTTCACATAGAAGTCGGAGACCTCCTTCAGGTGCGCACTACGAGCCTTTCTCTCGCTAAGCTTGTTAAGCTCCAGCCACAGCACACCAACTTTCTTGACATCTCCGACCCTCGTGCTGTCCTTGAAAAGGCATTCCGCGCCTTCTCCACTCTTACCAAGGGCGATGTCTTCACTTTTGAGTACAACGATGACATCTACACCATGGCTGTCTTAGAAGTCAAGCCCGAGTCCGCCCGTAATGGTGTCAGTATGATCGAAACTGATGTTGAAGTCGATTTTGCTCCTCCTGTTGGATATGTTGAGCCAGAGTACAAGCCGACTGCTAAGGCTGCTACTGGTGTAGCCGGTGGTATCATCCACGCCCATGGCTCTATGTCCAAGGAAATCGGTTATGACGCTATCGCTCCTGATGCCCCCGCTCCCGTGGCCCCCGCTTTCCATGGTGAGGGTTTCCGCTTGACGAACAAGAAGCCATCAGCTGCTTCAAAGGCTAAGCCAGCACCCGAAGCCGAGAAGACTCCTGCTGAAGCTGCAAATGTGCCACGGAATGGACCCAAGCCTCTCAGATTGCCCGAAAATGTTTTGTTCTTCGGGTACCGCATTGTTCCTGTCCAGACCCCAGAGGACAAGATTAAGGCTTTCCAGGACAGCCAACAGCCGAAGTTTGAGGGCGCCGGCAACACCCTGCGTACTAAGAAAAAGTAGGCTTGTATCGTTGGTTAGGAGTTGCTTATCATTGTTATTTTTGCTGGCGTTTTGGTTGGGTTCATGGAATTTGGGGGTTTTGCATTTTGTATTCTTTGTGTTTCGTTGGTGTGCGTTACAGTGTGTCTGTGTTCATTCGTAGGCACAGGTATCCTGGAGTTGTGCCTTTCTAATATTCTGTGCAGTTGTCAGTGCTGCCAGTTTAATGTTGTAAATAGTGGTTTGAGAAATCTTCTATAGTCATTAGAAACATTTTCTTGAGTACCAAGTTTGTGTCAGTATTGGGGAACATGTGAATCAAAATATGCCGTACCTATTAGTGACTGGGCTCCTCAATGCCTCACGCCGAGATTGTACTAGTAAACAAACCAGGTGTAGCTTACTCTATGACTTGGGGGTGTGATGTGCCCATTATATTGTGACAGATCTGTACGTTGCGAGAGAGGATATGTTTATACGTGTACATTTGAATGAGCAATGGGTGGAGAACATAAGTTAGATTGCTCGAGGCGTGGTTCACTATTTAGTTTCAGCCTCTAGTGGATCGATAGAAACTATCTGACTGCTGCAAACCCAGCATACAAGAGCTCAACTACCATTACACACCCGATATAGCTGTCGTCCCTCCTCACCAGTCCGTATCTTAACCCTGCCGGTGCCATTTTCTAAACCCTAACCCGCACGGGTGAAAACTTTTTTTAGCACAAATCCCACAATAAGCAGACTTTTCGACATCAAGGTCTGATGGTGTAGTTGGTTATCACGTTTGTCTAACAGTAGCCTAGTTGCTTGGACACAAAAGGTCGGCGGTTCAAGTCCGCCTCAGATCATCTTCTTTTGCTTTTTTTGCTTCAATTTTGGTAGCTTTTCGGAGGTTAGATTGTCTGACGATGTACAAGAACGTTTTTTTTGTTACCGGGTGACTTGCTGTGATGCTGGTATGGATAGAATACATAAGATGTGTGGAATGTGACTCAGTGTACACCCCTGCTGGAGAGTAACATGATCAACAAGCTGTTAACTTCTTGTGAAACCTCGAGAGATTGACCTCAGTTGACTCGTTGCCTGGACATTCTTAGTCTAGTTTGGGTGCGGAAATGTTGCACGATTACTATCCTCAGAGAGCGTATGTCTATGACATGGTCTGTGTTAAAAAGGATAACGTATGTACAGCGTCTGTCTACATTGTTGTGAAAATTGTAAAAGACATGGTATCTAGAGCCAATGTTGCACAAGAAGACTGAATACCGCGCTGACCAATATGCAGCAAGTTGTCTACATTGAACAGCATAGAAAGACAGGTTATTCTAAGACTGCACTCCTAGAGCTAACTAAATATTAATTCATCATTTTGTGTAAGTTGAAGGTGACATATAGAAATGCTATTGCACATGGAGACTTGCTGTGTAACTCGTTGGTAAATGAATAACTTGATAATATAAAACACTTTTTCTATAATCCCTTTTTCCTTTGGTTCTGATATGAATGCAGTTCAGCCCCTGACCGCAGTTATGTATGTAGTAGACCACGTCTTCGATAAAACTTCTAGAACATCCGTGCCCACAAATCCTTCTAAACAACGGTTGTAAATGTTGAAAAAATAACCACCAAAACGCCAACCAAAAACCTAATTCAAAACTGACAGTGTAAAGAAAAGCCGACCATGATGACGACCCAAACCACCACCCACAATGCAACCCGAAAAGGCTCATCGAAGTAGAACCCATATTCCAGAAACAACAAAGAGGAAGTCTAATCGAGGACGACAGGCTGGAACTTCGTTCCTGCCGCACCCATCATTGGCCAAGTTCCAATTTCGAGTGCCTGAGGTACTCGTGGAGTAGCTTCCACAACCGGAATAAGTGGAGCCTCCTGGATGGTAGGCACAACAGGAACTTTCGATTTGGGCCCCCGCTTCCGCTTCTTTGGAGGCTCTACATCAGCAAGTTGTCTTTCCGCGACATCCTTTTTAGACGGCCGACCCCGCTTACGCTTGGGCGCCGGGTTGTCGTTGGGTGCCGTAGACTGCTTGGTGGTAGTGCTTTTTCCTGCAGGCTTCTTCGTGTTCGGGAGAGTGCTGGACTCGACGGGTACTACGGGCTTGGCGGAGGGAGTCGGCAGGGTAGGGAGCATCAAAGGCACGAAAGTTGAAGTCTCACATTTGTATCCGGACCGCATAGGCACGGATTTGATGGGACCGGTACCCTTGGGCGTCTTCCCCTGTGAAGTTGTTGATGGCGACGTTCCAACAACTCGCACAGCCTGTTTTCTAGACGCACCGGGAGTCTTCAGCTTAACAGTCTTGTCGATGCTGACGTCACCAGAGACCCCCAAAGGCTTTGTTTTGATCCCCGAGCATAAGCCGTGGTCGACCCCACTAGTCAAGACCGGGTTCTCGTGAGTGCATGCACACTTGTTCTTCAAAACACCCGTCGTACGATCCAAGGATTTAGGTTGTGGTGATGAGATTTCCGTCCGTGGCTGCGGGACGTTTTCGGTCTCATTGGATTTGTTGGCAGACTGCGAGACCTTCTTGTTTAACTCAAATGCTTTCGCAAGTGAGGCCCGCATGCTCGCCTGATCCCGCTTCCACTTTGTCAAGTCAGCTTTGAATTTGTGAATCCGTGAGATGCGCCCGGGGCTCCCACTGGGTCCGAGGATCTCCTTGAGGCTATCATGGGTCGAATAGCCTGGTGGGATGGTATCAAGCTGACCATCGTTCCGGAGTTTGGGAAGCTCCACGGCGGGATCCCAGAAGTCACACCACCGGTCAAAATCCTTGTTGTAACGTCCATGGCCAGGCTTTAACACCGGGCTAGGAGCGCGCTCGGTGAAGTAATCACCGGTGAGCTCGCCACACTTGTTGCAGACCACTGATTGCTCGTTGATGTGGCTGCACTTGGTAGAAACGCTGCGAGTTGGCTTTGTCTCGCCGGTGAGAGTGTGAACTGCGTTTGAAGACATTGTGATCGATGCTATGAATGTGTGTTAGAAAACGGGTCATTGTCGAGCTGGTGTGCGTGAGTCGGAGAGGCGCTGAAGTATATCAAGGGAGTGGACGAACAGAGAAATTTCAAGCAGAGAGCGTGCGAAAGCCCCAAAGCCTTACTGCTCCATATTACGGACAAAGAGGTGTGTGGATCGTGATGAACATAAAATGATGACAGATTCAATGGAAAACTTACCAATTGCAGATGCAAATAACGACTAGAAGTATAGATGTATGACAAGATAATAGTCAGCAGTATCCTTGTAAGGCAAGTGATACTCAAAGTGATTTGATGTAACGGTAATTGCAAATTTGAGGCAAGATGGAGTTGATTGATGAAATGAGAAGAGGAAGAAGTTCTCACGGATACCAGATGGGGGGAAACGCTGCCTTTTTGATATACTTCTTTTTCCACTTGTACATAATTCCACTTTGGGGATAGCCTCTCTTTGTGTACAAGTCTAGACACTAAGTTTCAAGTGTATATACAACTATTGGCCCAATCTGAGACATTCAAAAGGTATGTATGGTTTAGAAGGCTACAGGGCCCGTCAGCATATATTCAAATGCGCCGCTATTCGCATGTCTATATTTGTATAGTCTTTGCATTGACCGGAAACATACATGGACATGTACCGGGTCAGATATCTGAGATTTCTGTAGTATCCAGAATGAGTGTTTCCACCACTTCGTAGGAATATATTGACTAGCACACCTCTGGTGTCTTAGGCGTGTACGACTCCCACTTGACACCTGCTGGAACTGCTGTTACCGAAAATGGAACGGCCAATTAACATGGCCGCATGTGATTTTGAGGGCTAGTGTTATTGGGAAGTCAGTGGTCCGATTACGTTCGCGGTAACAGGGTGTGTATTATAGTGAAGGTTATGGGATGGTAGTAACTGTAAATAATTTGCATATTTGTTATCGATTTTAATTCAGGGTACCTGCTCATATGTATCTGTGGTTCTGCTGCGTCCTAAAACTGTCGGACTGCAGTTACAGCCCGAATACAATGGCCAACATAACATAAGATACCTGTGTTAGGCCCAAATTGTCCTTTTCTTGACCCCAAACCAGTATATACATACCCAGTTTGCATGGTTGATGGCTGGAGGCGAGCCGACACTACCTCGGTTTAATCGTGGTGCATTATCTCTTGTCTTGTCAATCACCACATTCTAGAATTTTACCTAAACATCCAGGTACTATTATTATCAATATGACACATGCTTATAACATCATTGACGGTTATGAGAGTATTGACACAAAAAAAACAGAATTATTGACCGACTTGAGCAGGGCTACTGGCCCGTGGTTACAACAGTGACTGGCATGACCTGCCAGCTGGCGATCTCTCAAGTATTTCGCATGATAGACCCGTAATACTCTGCAGGTCACCATATCTTCCATTTGACATGTTACCTCAACCTTTACATGTTTCCAATTCTCTTAACGTTACATAGCATCGCGGTGTAGGTCTCATTGGAGTTACCACCATTTTAGGTGCAACCTACCAAACTATATGATAGTAAGTTAAGAAAAAGAACAATACATGAAGTGTACATATCCTGGTATCAAAGTATAGTCAGGTCTCAATACATTTCTCAAGTCTGCCGATTTTATTATTAACACTGCGCCTTTCTAAAGCTTCGGAGTTGGCCCCAGGCACCTTTGTACGACAGACTTCCGGGGGTATCTGTGGACTTGGCTCGGTGTATGAGTAGCCCATGGCCAAAAGGGGTGAGATCTACAGATCACAACTTGCATGGCTGTATTGTGCAACACAACTATGCTTATTGAAGTTGATGGCGTTCTACAAAGGGATGACCTTGGAATTTTCCGACGTACGACCAGTCTTGCTTTCTTACAACACAGACTAATAATGTTGACCATCAATGTCGGAAAATCAAACCCATTATGAGATAGTCATACACAAAGCCGGAGAACATATCAACGCAATTTTGTACAGTTGAACACCTTGACAGAGTCTGAGATACTTTCTGCGCACCCAGACCCACAAAAAACACTCAGTACATAAAAACACACGATCGATTCATGAAGAAAGGGCCCCAAAGGTCGACCAATGTTATGATTGCGACAACAAACTAACCTCCACCATATGGACATCAATGAGTATGGCGATGATGAGGTTGACCAAGAACTGGCTCATGTTTTCCGGTGGATGCATACGGCTGGTCATAAATTTGGCATCTTATCGGATGGTAATATATTCGTGGGCTGCTCCTACAGTCAAATCGACGATGAAGTTGTCCTCGCCGAGGGATTTCATCATCCCTTCGTAATACGAAGTGCAAACCCACAAGGTGAGGTTGTCTTTGTCGAGTGTGCCCTTCTAGCGGGCGTAAGTCATACGCAATTGATCACTGAATGGAGAGAAGAGCTTGTTATGGTCTAAAATATTCGCAACGTATTCGAACAACAGTTTAAAGATTATCATAAATGCTTTGAATATACATACATATGTTTGTATGCGCTGGCGTATATGTGACCTTCATAATACCTCTGCATGTCGTTGCATACTCATGCCAACGCGGTGACTAACATATTGGGCCTGCTAACGTCACAATATATAGGCTTTGAAATAACATTTTGACGCCGGCTGCGCTCCAGCTACTTCAAGGCCACTGGGGTGGAGACTTTGGGTGCATAATGTCGTCCCTATCTAGTCACTATCCCCCCATTTCCTCTTCCCTCTTTAGTGATGTAACATATACACTGAACACGATTCTACTATCCCCATCTATGACACTCTAAAAAATATACTATCACTCGGGGGTGTTTAGCATCGTTATGAGTTGTTGCGAACGCGTTTACCATACCACAAAACCTGCCACGCAATAGAACTCGAGCTTTCGTTGAATCTCTTACGGATTCTTGCGCACTATATTTCCTCAGTTGTCACTCCCTCGCTGGCCGTCTCTTGGGCATTTACCACCGTTGATCTACGATCATGACTCTCGTTCAAAGTGTCAGTCTAAACGCTAGTTTAGCTGTTTTTTTCTGTACTCTATACTCTTGCGTAGAAAGTGATGTGGTCTCGTTTCTCTTTAGCACTGTATAGCTGCATCATTTCACCGTAACTCTACCCTGTCTAACAACTTTGATTTGGGGTGACGTTAAACAGGCGGTAACTATTGTTGGAGAATTCAGGCACGTAACAAATTCGGGAGAACCCATAATTTCTTGACCCTCTATTTCTATATCTCATGGCAGTTCTAGTACTATATATGACGTCAGAGGTTCCTGAACGTTACCATTTGGAAACTCACCTCTTCGGGGGTGAGTGTACAATGAATACTATCACATGGGTAGCTGAAGCCTATTGCCGGTTTGCTTTTGTTGTTGTTGTTGTATTTTTTAAAGTCTCCCTAACTAGATCTAACTGTTGATACGACGGCTCTCCAGGCAACGTCGGGCCAAAATGAATTCGGCATCCCGGTATCCTCCGTAGATAATCAGACAACAGATTTCATGATTCTTGTGATATATATATCGTGATGTTAACCCTATCTTCATGACACGTCCTCATTAGTGTAGTGGTGATCATACCTGCTTGTCACGCAGGTGACCTGGGTTCGATTCCCAGATGGGGAGCATATATTTTGGTCGGTTCACAGTGGTCTTGATTCTTTTTTTTTGTAAATGCAATATATTATAATATAATTGGGTAACTGAGGGGAAATCATCAACAGAAGGCATGAATGAGTAAAGATGTACCAAGCAGAAAAGTATCGCTGCAAGGATTCTCGACGTCGTTGTCGTGGCCAGTCAAAAAACTGCTATGTGGAATGCGTATACGATGAAAATGCTGAGGGCTAATGAAGATAAAGACAATGATTAAGGGATGCGATGTGAAGAACAAGCAGAGCAAAAGACTCAAAAAACTGGCAGTTGTAGTTGTCGTGGAGGTATTACAGCAGAATATACCACGGCAGGCCGGCGCTGTCAGCTCTCGAGTTATGCAACTGCAAGACTTGCAAAGAGATGGGCAGTCGAGCCAGCCACCGCTTAAGAGCGGTAGGTGGTGTAGAAGGACTGCATACGGGTGATCTGGCCACGGGAGAACTCGCTCATGCAAGCATCATCGGTGTAGTCCATGAAGTTCTGAATGGCATCAAGACCGGGCTGGTCGGGGCAAGAGTCACGGCCAGTGGGGCACTGGAAGTTAGCCTCCTTGACAGCGGGGGTGT
Organism: Huntiella omanensis; assembly: GCA_000833645.1. Lineage (NCBI taxonomy): Eukaryota > Fungi > Ascomycota > Sordariomycetes > Microascales > Ceratocystidaceae > Huntiella > Huntiella omanensis. The sequence continues at coordinate 6,182 of JSUI01006255.1, read as the reverse complement.
CATCAATGAGATCACCCTCGCCGTTGCAGTCATCACCTTCGAAGGTGTGGTACAGACCCAGCCAGTGACCGATCTCGTGGGTAGAGGTACGGCCACCAGTGTAGGGGGACTCCCAACCACCGGGGACGGTACCGGCGAGGATGGTGCAACCATCACGGTACCAGTCGGAGGAGTTCTCGGTGACACCGGACTCGGGGAAGTAGCAGTAACCGAGGTAGCCGGAGACGTAGGGCTGGAAGTACAGGTTAAGAGTACCGTAGTCACCCTTGCGGAGGGCGCGCTTCATGGCCATCTCAGAGCGGTCACGGGCCCAGTTGCGGTTGATAGTGTAGTCAATGTCCTTGAGCTCAAAAGTGAAGCCAGCCTCCTTGTAATCGGAGTTCAGGATCTCAATCTGACCGTTGATGAGGTCCTCCTGCAGTGGGTGTTAGTATTTGGTACCACCAAAATGTCTCAAAATATGTTAATGTAACTTACAGTCAGGTAACCACCGCTCTCGAGGTCAGTGCTGGTGGCAACAACGTGAACGTAGACGGGAACGTTGATATCAGCCTTGCGAACCATCTTGCCAGCAGCAAGGGCAGCGGTCTCAACCTCGGCGAGGTAGTGCGAATCGTCCTTGTTGACCTGGGAAGGGGCAGGGGCACCGCAGCCACGACCGGGGACACGGTCGGCGACAGCGGCGGAGGCCATAAGGGCGATGGAAACGATAGCCTTAGCGAACATCTTGAATATGGGTAGGTAGTGATTAATTAAATGAGATGGTATCCAGAGGATATGCAGATATTAATGAATGCGAAAGAGAGTGAATGATGATGTTGCCAAAGGGCTATGCGAGGTTGAGTGAGGGTGGTGAGGAGGAGAGACAAGAGAAAGCCGGAAACAGGGCGACGACCGGCCCTCTTTATACAAGATCCGGAGTCTATGAAAGTCATATGTCCATCTATCATATCTATCTATCAACCCATCGTCATGCCCAAACTCACTGCCAAGCCGCATTGAAAAGCCTCTCCAAAGTGGCCTTCCCGAAGGGGAAACCGAGGGGTTATCCATGTTCTCCGTAGCCCACGGTCTGATGTGGTGATGGGACCGGAGAATCATTGCTTGGGTGTGAAGATTCGATAAAGAGCACAGATTAAGTCGAGGTCCGTGTGCCAGTGACCAGTCCTAGAGATATATATACAGGGCTATTTGAGGAAAACGTGGGTAGAATTTGCGTCTGATGAGTGATTTGAGAAATGGATATGCGATGTATACCGTCACAGGCTTAGAAATCTCACCTGGATTGTTCTGTTCATCTCGCGGAATGATACGATACTGGCCACTTGGAACTGGTCAAATCCAAGAAACCCGCATCCCTTCCAAGTTTCACCCGGACCACCCCATACAACCACACCATATCTAAATTCAAACGCATCATAAGTCTTCAAAACGCAGACCGCACTCTCCGTCTTTCTCCGCCGTTGCCGTCACTGCGAGGACCTTGTTTGCGTCTTGGCAGTCTTCAGAGCTTCCTAATCGGGAAACGTCCAGACTACCGACTATTTTCAAGGTCAGGGGTTTAGGATGGATAAACGTTAACCAGCGGATTTGGTCCATTGGCTAATGGACGGTGCGTACATATCTATAATTATTTCAGCGTTTGTATAGGATGTGTAGTTTACGTTCACCGTCAGGTACTGACTGATCAGGAATCTTTTTTCTAGGTGCGGGAGTTGTACCACACTACCGGCTCCTTCGCACCTGTCAAGCTTGACATGATCAGGAAGTTTCCTAATGTCAGTAACTTGATTGACACGCACATGGCCATTACGACATTGACAGCCAAGAACCCAGACATTCTATCAAATGCGAACGCCGCAAAGTCCACCAAACCCCGCCTCGACCCGCAAAACTCAAAAAGATCTACAAGCTCCAACCTCCTCACAGACGACTTCGGTCAAATGTCCTTATTCTGCAAGTCATCACCAGGCATATCTCAAGCCCACTAACATATCTGTCAAGCCAAGAACTTGCCAAGCCATGCCAAGCCCAAGCAAGCTTCACGCTTAAGCAACTGCCTTTTTGAACGCACATAATCGGACGCAGGGACGCCGGCTTGGCAACGCGAAAAACTGCAGCTCGGCGACGGGTTGAACCTAGAAAACTGGTTGTTAAATTTTGGTACTACTGGTGATTGTCGTCTTGATATTTACAAGTTGATTAGCTCACGGGCAAACCTTATTTCTCAAATACCTGATTTCTCCGGGCCAGGCAAACTCTCACTAAAGAGGCCCTTGATTAGTCCCCGCTCTTCCCGAGTGAGTTTCCTAAAAACAGATGTTCGTGCACCGACCTATTTTCAGAACATCAGATAGCAGCACAAACGCAACCACCACTTCTGGTCATCGCGTATCGGAATTATGGTTTTGGTTTACGGAATTAACAAGGTCATAGATAACGCTCCGAAACTCTGTCGCTTTTCTGCAACTCATGATGCTGCCAAGCCTGTCGGAATTTTGCGTCATGTCAAGATGGTCTAAGTTTATTGTCTCCTTCCTTTTTGGGTGTAAAAAGCGTTGCTTCAATATATGCATATTATCTCTGGTCCGCATAAATGCATCGGTACTTAAGTGTATACACATGCATACATATATATGTACAAATCGAATCTTGGTCAATGTTAGGGTCAATAATATGGGCCATGCTGTGCAACCCTTATCGATTAAAACTGCCCCACCAATCACAGTGCAATGACATAATGTGAGCTCTTTCCTCGGTTGTCATGCAAGGTTCATACCTCCAAATCCACTTTTGAGCTCCATATGCGGATATTACTGACATCAACACGATCTCGTAGTGCAACCTCCAAACTGTAAACTTTTGTAGTGTCATAAACTCCATCGCCTGCCCCGACACACCTTCACTCCGAACTTGGGTCGCATTTCTGCTAAAATGGCTTCCCTCCTGTTCAAAAGTGCATCGCGCCTTCAACGCAACGCCCTCCGACCAGTTTTTCGCCAGTACTCAGCGCAAACCGCCGCCCCTCTAATCCGGGTCACTGATCTTCCAGCTCCCCACTCGGGCCACATCCGTATTCTTGAACTCAACAGACCAGACGCTAGAAATGCCATCTCCGTGCAAATGCTTGCTGACCTGCGCAAAGAGATTGATGCGGTAGCAGCGCAGTATGGACCAGGTGGAGAGGAGCTGCCCGTACAGCCATTGATGGGCGGCGCCATGGGACCAAACAAGAGAGGAGTGACGAGAGCTTTGATTATTGCCAGTGCGGACCCTCAGTGCTTTTGCGCCGGTGCTGATTTGAGAGAGCGCAAGAACATGTCCAAGGAAGAGTAAGTGAGCGGTTTCGTTTGTGAGAAACTATTGACCTAACCCTTTTCTTTTGCTTTTACTCAGGACTGCGCGCTTCCTTGAATTCCTGCGTTCCTCCCTTACAACTCTCTCCGAACTTCCCATTCCCACAATCTCGGCCATCTCCTCTATCGCCGTGGGCGGTGGTCTCGAAATCGGCCTCAGTACCACCTTCCGTGTTCTCACCTCCAACGCCCAGGTTGGTCTCCCCGAGACCCGTCTTGGCATAATTCCCGGCGCTGGTGGTACCTACCGTCTCCCCGCACTCATCGGTCACGCTCGCGCCCGTGACTTGATCCTGACTGGTCGCAGAGTGACTGCAGCCGAGGCCTATTTCCTGGGTTTGGCGGACCGCTTGGTGGAAGTTATGCCAGAGGAAGGAAGTGAAATTAAGGAGGGACAGAGTGAAGCGGAGCAGAAAAAGTTGAGGGAAAAGCTTTTGGAGACGGCGAGACGGGATGCTTTGAGTCAGGCTGTAGTCTTTGCAGAGGAGATTTGTAACGGTGCGCCGGTGGCTGTGAGAGCTGCGCTTAAGGCCACTAACTGGGCAAACCCCGATATGGAGGATGAAATGTATAAGCGCGTACTTGATACTGACGATCGTTATGAAGCTCTTGCTGCATTTTCGGAGCGTCGCAAGCCAGTTTACACTGGTAAATAAGCCAGAACCTAAAATAAGCATAAATTATCCAACCCTGAACTACACCCCTAGCAACCCCAAGTAAAATGCCAACTGAGACAATAATTACCTAATCCGGACATTAAACTATATACTGATATCTGCATTACGTCATCCGCCGCCCAATGAGAACAAGGTAGTTTCCGTATCGGGCCTGGAATGTGGGGAAAGACGGCTGAACAGAGAAGCCACAACACGGCACGGAACGGCACGTGAATGGTTGCTGGAGATATAGGGTCGGAGGTATGTATGTGTATATATATGAGGTAAACACCCGGGACTTCCTCTCTCATCTTTCTTCATTATCATCTCAATATTCTATTTATTCATACAAACATTGACCAATATTCATAACCATCATGTCTGCTCTCCGTCTTACTCGTCTTGCTGCGGTTTCTACCCGGGTTCCTATTGTCGCCCCTACTATTGTAACTGGTCGTCCCTTTAGCTACTCGGCTGTTGTTGCCAAGACTACATCCGAGTCAGTGAAGGAGGGTCTTCAGGATCTCGGCAACAAGATTGATGATGCCGTAAGCACTGCTCGTGAGTTTAACTATAGTTCCTTCTAATGTACTCCACTAACAAGAATGTGTTTATACAGAATCAAAGGCTAAGCAAGCCGCCCACACGGCCGCCGCCGCCGCCGAGGACATCAAACTCAAAGCCAGCCGTGCTGCCAAGAATGCTACCAAAAGCGCTTCCCAAGCTGCCGGTGCCGTCCAAGATAAAGCATCCTCTGTCGCTTCAGACGCCGCTGACGCCGTCGACTCCGCCAAGGACAAAGCCTCATCAGCTGCCGCCGATGCCAAAGACAAGGCTTCCGACGCCGCCTCTTCAGCCAAGCAAACCGCCGATGAAGTCGCTACCGAAGCCAAGTACAAAGTGAATGAGGGGGTCGCGGAGGCTAAAAAGGAAGCGAAGAAGCAGCTATAGAGCCAAAAAGGTTGCTCACTACCAGGGTCGAACTGGCGACCTTCGCATTACTGGATATTCGGGTGGAATATTAGTACGACGCTCTAACCAACTGAGCTAAGCGAGCGAAGAGCTGTTGGAAGGTGATGACGTAGATGGGTTCTTCTGTTGAGTGCAAAGAGCGGCATTTTGGGTGTATTTAGATACAAAGTCATAAACAAGCATTCATATTTACCAAACGATGAATCTCGAGGACTGTATTAAAAAGCTTTGTGACCCTGAATAGTGAAATAACTATGATGCCTTTGGGGCAACGCCTCGCCAGATGGGGCCGTCAGCGTAATAGCTCGTGTTATGCAGGTAGATTTTGAACGATACCGTCGCAACAACAACAGTAACAACGATCAGTACGTTGACAAAAGTCTACGAGGTAGATAATAACTTTGATGTGTAGGATTGCTCTGTAGTACCTTCAAGTTGCCAATATCAGATTAGCGACAGGTGAAGACAGATGGTGTTAGACATTCAGGGGTGCAAGGAATTTGACGTGTGACAGACAAGACTACAAGTTACACTATCTATCCTATTGAGTTTCAAGAAAATCTATCAAAAGTTTTCGAACCACAAGCACCCAGGAATTTCTGAACCTCAAAATTATGATCGCGGTGTTAAATACGTGTTTATTGAATACACGAATTTCTATCGCTGATCTATTCATACTTTTGTAGTAAATATTTACAGACTAGGTACACTGGGTCATCTTGCTGAATTGCGTCAACAATGAGTTTAACTTGTTGGCGATCTAAACTGTCTGTAACCAAGCATTCCCAAATCTATGATGGTTGATTAAGAAGGCTAGCCTATATTAGGAAATGCAGTATAAGACAAGGGGAGTATATCACTCCTTAAAGAAGGAAAGCACGCCCGACTTTGGATATAATCAAATAGGGGTGGTTGTAGATACGATGTGTTCTTTGGTTAGGATCCAGCCACGTCGACAACTCGAGAGGCATCCCGAAACATGGCTATGAACTCGGCGGACAATTGCTTGACGTCTGGACGGCGTTTCATGAAGTCGTTGAAGCCATCCACTAATTTGCTCGGAATGGAAGTAGGATCTGGACCCGACAGAGTATCCTGTACACTGGAAATAAAATCCGTAAAAGAATAAGCAAAGCGTTCAGCAGCAAACGCCTCTGCAATATTGTTGGCGAACCTGATTTCGTTGTCCACGATATGC
>JSUI01006254.1:0-30602 GCA_000833645.1 Huntiella omanensis | reverse complement strand
GAGTGACTTCAGAGCGTCTCCGCTCGCTAATATCTGGCCGTTTGTGCTCAGGTGTGGTGTTACGAGTGTTGTGAACAACGGGAGTGGCCACTCTTGGGGGGCCTTCGGTGGTTCTAGCTGTAGACGGAACTGGAGCGTTGTTATCAATTGGGAGTGGCTCAGAACCGGCATAGTCATCCGGGCGAAGGCCAACAATTGGGCAGCGCATAGCCTCATGGTTGAATGTGCGGTCGAAATCGAGACGTTCAGTTGGGTTGCGCTTAAGCAGTTCTGTTACAAATTTGACCATGTCTTTGTCAAATTGGCCATCAGCGGGAAACTCCACAGTAGTAGTTTCAATCTTCTTGAGCAATTCAATATGGTTCTTTGCTTTGTAAGGTGGCCGACCAACAATCAACTCGTAAACCACTGCGCCAAGAGACCATAGGTCAGCTTTGCCGCCGTAATGCTCATATCTCAAAATCTCAGGGCCCATGTATAAAGGAGAACCGCAAAGTGTCTCTGCAAGAGATGTCGATGGCAAATGCCGAGCGAACCCGAAATCAGCTAGTTTAACAAGTGGCAGCCATCTCCAAGACTCCATACTGACACCAACATACGAAGTTAACCTCTCCATAGCTGAAAGTTGTTCGCCGGAGAGTGCGCTTATGTCGCACTTGTCGAGCAAAATGTTTTGTGGTTTGATGTCGCGGTGGATGAGATTGCGATCACTCAAGAACTTCATAGAGTCGACCAACTGGCGGACGAACAATCTAACGACAATGGGATGGAGGTTCTTGTGCTGACTTGGGTAGCGGCGCTGCATCTCGTGAAGAACTGGAACTTGCTGTATCGATTTCATGTAGCGAGTAAGCTTCGCCAAGTCCCCTATGCGAGCAAACTCCATCACCAAGTTCACATGCCCAGTTGATTCGTATGTTTCGGCAAGTTGTAGGATGCCGGGATGTTTAAGACTACGCATTATGGCAATTTCGGTCTTGAGGTTCGCCATGAGCTTCTGATTGAGACGGCCTTTGGCGACCATCTTGACGGCGCAGACATTGCCTGTTTTCTATGTGGTGATAAAGATGTTAGTCTTTTTACCCCGCGGTCACTAACTAGCGTGTTGTACTAATGCTATCAGGGTGCTGCTTACGACATGGCGGGCCTTCATGACACGGGCAAAACTTCCACGACCGACTTCTTGAATCATTCTATAGTCGCCGTGGAGAAATGGCGGAGCGGCAGAGTCCGACGCCGTCATTTTGTTAGAGGTAGACATGACTGTAAGTCGTGCTGGGTCAACACCCGCAATAGTTTAAAGAACGAAGCGGGCACAAGGGGTTGTCGGGTCAGTGGCCGAGTATAGTTTATTTATGGTTCAGTGTTTCGCAAAGAACAGAAAAGGCTCTGGCTGCGAATGTTGGTCCTCGAGTTGAGGCCGTGAGCCTAATATATTCGAAAGACGTCGGCAGCAGTCGGAGGGCACATGTACACAGAATGGCGGGGCCAGCAGGTGACTTAGGCAAAGACGAAGTTGGTTAAGGTGAGTATGACGAGCTTGGGCAAATGGGTGTAAGATGCTAAAAGGGAAAGGAAAAAATAGGGACAGCAAAAGGAAAAGAAGCAGACAAGACAAGATAGCACAGGGTGAAAAGAAAGTAGAAAACGTGCAGCAGATGCCTGGTAAAGACAGCGTGCAGGCTGGTGGGTTCCAGAAAAGAAGAGGACAGAAGCCAACTCTGGATGGTTTCTGGTGCAAGAAGATTTGGACAGTCAACTTGCTGGCAGAGCGCGATAAGCGAAGCCAACGAGGTGACGATGCGCGGGGCTATATTGCAGAGAGGAGGGGGATAGAACTTTAGGTGATAGCGGCAAGGACCACTGTAATTTAGGTGCTGATGGACTAGAAAGATAAGCAGTAGCGTGTTAATTAGGGGATTGGGCGCGGCCAAAGGAGCTGTAAAGGATCCAGGCTCAGTGGCTTCAGGTAGAGACTGGTAGGGCGTTTAATGGGTAGCGACAAAGCGCTGCAGCAGAAACGTCTTGTCAAAAGACGAATGACGATATCCAAGCAGTCAATTCGACAATTAAGCGATCTGGAGGGTTACCAACGACAACGTAAGAATGTCGTGATAATGACTACCTGTGTGAAGAAAAGTCCAGACGACAATATTGTGAAAATACAAGCTTTTAGTATGTTTGAGACTCAGAGCGAAGGAAAAGTAAAAAAAAAGAAGAAGAAAGAAAAAAAAAACAAGGGAACAAAACAAATGGTTAACGGGAAACGGGATTATTATGAGAACTCAATCAGGCTGGGTAGGATTACAACACACCAGGGACTCTATGGAGCACGTTCACAAAACCGGTGATTCTTGGAAATCCGACAGGTAATTTGACATGGCATGGTGCACATAAACATATACATACAAGAGGATTACGAACTAAAAACGCAAGGAGTCAGACGAGGTACCAATGACGAAAAGAAGGGGGGCTGCACCTCATGAAGGACGAATCTTCGCCAAATTATCGCCAGCGCCGTCTTTGTGCCCTCATCCAAACTAACAAAGCATGGTGTACTCCACACTATATGATAAGGGTTAATTCACAATATCGGCCAATTGTGCCAGAGACAAGATGAAAAGTGCATACGAATTCACAAATTCCATGTGGGGANCACCAGGGACTCTATGGAGCACGTTCACAAAACCGGTGATTCTTGGAAATCCGACAGGTAATTTGACATGGCATGGTGCACATAAACATATACATACAAGAGGATTACGAACTAAAAACGCAAGGAGTCAGACGAGGTACCAATGACGAAAAGAAGGGGGGCTGCACCTCATGAAGGACGAATCTTCGCCAAATTATCGCCAGCGCCGTCCTTGTGCCCTCATCCAAACTAACAAAGCATGTGTACTCCACATTATATGATAAGGGTTAATTCACAATATCGGCCAATTGTGCCAGAGACAAGATGAAAAGTGCATACGAATTCACAAATTCCATGTGGGGAATTCACAGCTGGTGCACAGATGATGGGCTGGAAACCCCAAGTTTAGAAAGAACCAAAAGATGCCTAAATTTGGCAAGTTGGGTCGTCACATTAATCTTTATTCACTCACGGGATGCTACTTGACGGCGGTAACGGGCTGTCTCGAGATGTAGAATCAGGGCTGAGGGAGGCGTCGTGAGCCTTTCTTCCCTTCTCACATGACGGTGGTACAACAGCGGCTTGGACACTAGGCCAATGAGTGCATAAATCTCGAGGTCACACCTGCTTGGGTCTTTGACCGACGTGTAGGGGGGGCGGGCGCTACTGTGATAGAAGCCAGGCCACAAAGACAGAAGGGAATAAATAGGTTCGGATTCTTATCTTGCTTTCCTCAAAGGAATAAAAGAACGGTTATCCACTTTCAACCTCGTCGTTCATACCGACTTTCCTTGTGCATGCATAAAACTAGGAAGGGTATGATGTAGTCGTGAATCACAGCTGTATCTTGGTNCTACTGTGATAGAAGCCAGGCCACAAAGACAGAAGGGAATAAATAGGTTCGGATTCTTATCTTGCTTTCCTCAAAGGAATAAAAGAACGGTTATCCACTTTCAACCTCGTCGTTCATACCGACTTTCTTTGTGCATGCATAAAACTAGGAGGGGATATGATGTAGTCGTGAATCACAGCTGTATCTTGGTTCCCAACCTTGTTTTAAGCGTCGTAATTTCCCAGAAAAGACTCCTGTTCATGACTCATAGTTTACGACTCACGAAACTGTGCCATTCATGGAATTCACACTACGTACTCATCAAAAATATAGTAACTTTTGTCATTGCACCACGAATGGGCCAATGTGCATGTATATGTACATACGTAGAGTCACAATCATGATTCCACGCAGCAATCGGGCAGTAAACACTCAAATGGCAGGTTCCATCTTATAGACTTATACGATTACAACTTCGTATCAAAGATAATAACCATTTCCCAGCCTNTATGATGTAGTCGTGAATCACAGCTGTATCTTGGTTCCCAACCTTGTTTTAAGCGTCGTAATTTCCCAGAAAAGACTCCTGTTCATGACTCATAGTTTACGACTCACGAAACTGTGCCATTCATGGAATGCACACTACGTACTCATCAAAAATATAGTAACTTTTGTCATTGCACCATGAATAGGCCAATGTGCATGTATATGCACATCCATACGTAGAGTCACAATCATGTTTCCGTGCAGCAATCGGGCAGTAAACACTCATATGGCAGGTTCCATCTTATAGACTTATCCGACTACAACTTCGTATCAAAGATAATAAACATTTCCCAGCCTCGTGCCGAGGATCTCCGGATGGATTTTATCCCCTCACAGGCATGTTGTATTCATGCACCCAAGCTCCAACATGTCGTCCTCCATGGCCGAAACAAACACCTGCTGTGTTTGTGAGTCTATCCGCAATCACCACAAAAATAGCCCGCACCATCAATGTATGAACTGAAAATGTATGTACAACGCATCCTTTACCAACCGGGTTAGTAACCAGCGGACGACTCCTTCACATTCATTCGGTGCGCCCTTCCTCTACACGCAAACCCGCCGACTATATGTACTCAACCCGTTGTATCGTGGCTACTGACTTTGCGGGGAGCGGTACTTGAAGACACTCGTGCCATCAAGAACCTTGTTGATGAGGTTGAGAGTGGGTTTTCGTAGCCAGGTCGGGGAAGGACTAACAAGGATTAGTACATCCTAGCACCAGAAGACATTCATTGTGACCAGTCCTAGAACAATTAGCACCGACACTATGGAATTTTTGGGGTCTATAGGCTATGTGTAGTCTGTGTGAGCTTGTCTGTGTAGGCTTGTCTGGTGATGAGAGAAGATATTAACCAAGTTGCGCAAGCTCTCGTCATGTGAGGCGTTTCATTCGTCATTCGGGAAAGGCGACTGACTGAATGAAGGGTTAATTGGGGTTCATAGTTGGGGCAGTTAATGGTTCATGTGCTGAAGTCCTGAGACGCCATTCGATTATAGTGTATATCTGCACTGACTTAACTGCCAAACATGCAATTGCAACGCAATCCAACTGTCTTTCAATACACTGACAACGCCATTAGCAAAGCAACTTTGGATTCCTACTGTCTTGCGACCAACCCCCTCATGTTAGTTTGAATTTGCCGCCCGGTTTTTTCCCTATGTGGGATTATAGCAGCTGCCAGCTGACATAGAACTTTCGTCGATAACCATCCTTTATCATAGACGCGATTATTATGTGACCCGACCCGGGCCGTCCAAATGTTTATGGTTGGAGAAGAGCCCGCAGCGGGGTTGATGGTGCTGGCGACAAAATGTGCTCTAATACTGCGAGGTTGACTGGCAATTGGGCGGATTTGAATGAGGCTGTGTCTGCGATAAACTAGTCTGCGGAGGTAGATGTGACAGGTATTGGTAAGACCGGTCATGATCCCATTTTATCAGTGTCGCAATCGACAATCGCGGGGTCTTGTCTATGGACATTTGACCTGGTACTCTGGATACAACCCTCTCTAAACCATCTGCACAATTCCAGGCCAACCCAAAAAATGCATGCAGTCGAGATCTCCACCATCTAGCTATTTTTCATCCACAGATTTGGTTTTATATCGCAAAGCACCTTTGACATACATGGACGCTGTCAAGCACATCGCCAACAACCGAGAAACCCTTCAACAAAGAGGCCCGTGTCTTCATGACGTCACTGCGTTACCTATACATATATCTAAACGGCGCCCAAGCTCAGAACCTACGCCGAAATCCATCTTCAGTTGTGTGTAAGCCCCTTTTCTATGCCAGCTGTCACCCAACATTCCCCGCTTGATCTAGACCGCGCCAAAATCATATGATTATGCTACTGTGCGGTATTTCCACATCTGGATACAGGATTTTAGTAAGGCTTGCGTTGGTCGGTTGATATGCTAGCCAGTTGGACCGATATGAAGATTGATGAGTATAATGTGATGTTGCGACGAGTGACCCACTTCCCTTGTGACGGTTTGGCCCAAAACGTTTAAATTGGTGGAGGGTCGGGTGTTAGTGTTACAGGCCAAGAGAATCAGGGACGCTAATCATATAGATTGGGCTTTTTGTGATATCTTGTTGCTTTTGATGTTCCAACTGCATACCCTGACTTAAAGATTTTATCCGGGAAAGTCTGCCCACTTGCTCAAACTCGTGCAAATCATGCATAATCAAATCATATCTCCATTTTCACAAATACCTGCACATGGCTGCCATGAAGGCGATAATCAAGTATGTACCTCTGTCCGACCAACATGTACACATATGTAGCCACATGTAGAGTGCAAGGAGCTGGCGTGAACTTTGTCCGGCAAAAGGATAGATACAGCCTTTTCACGGAATATGTTGTGTACTGCGTCTGCATGTGCTGCTACATGTGTGTGCAGAGCGGTGTGTGTAGCCCTCACATTGGGGGCTCGCATCTCGCCAGGATGAATGTGCCTTTGTGGCGAACTCCCATTTCCAGGTTAACAGATGTGTATTCCGTGCGTAGTGGGTTGGGTATCTAGATCTCTTGTGATTCTAAGAATCGTCAGGGTCTAAGCCATCATGTTAGATGCATGTGAAGATCCTAGTCTTGAGTGCCACCTACATACTTTATGTCAAGTTAAACTGATCTACACCATTGACCACCATATGTAAACATATTTCATTCAGAAATACCAAGTCACTCCATATATAAATGAGGCTATGTGTAACACTTCCCTTCGTACCAAACCAATTCGTAACATTTACAACCGGAACTATCCTAACTCCAGAATCGGAATCCCTCCGCCCCCAAAATTCACTCAATCCACATATCCGTCTATGCCATGCTGAGTTGGCTAAAAGTCGGTCTTTTTCTGTTCGCAAACCATTCATCACTCTAAACCGCCCACAAAGCTGACAAATTTCAAAGATTAATTCGGATGGCCTGGTCTTCCTAGTTCCCCCTGCGTCCAAATCGTTATCTTGCCCCCTTCTTGTCGGCCAGGAAATAAGGCGGTATCTGGAGGTACTCGTGATTGGAGAGTGGTACTCGTAGGATGGATGTGCGTATGCACACACAAGTGAGTAACGTATTGATAATGTTGACTATTGTGGTGACAAGGAGAGTGTAGTGCGGGCGTTTCCCTGAAGATTGCATCCTAATGACCGCCAGGACACTCGGCCGATGGAGCTAGTCAATTGAGCCGTGGAACTTGTAGTCAAATGCAAAAAGATGATATAGCAAAAACTGCAAAAATGGACAAAAAGGATGGGGTCTTGCCGTGGATCGAACACGGGACCTCTCGCATGCGTTGCATTAGGGTGGACCCTAAGCGAGAATCATACCACTAGACCACAAGACCTTGTGTTGTTGAGGGTGCAAGTGGTAAAAGCATTTATATAGTCCACATTTTGGCACCGTGGTGTAACGTCGGAATCGACCCGGATGAGGACTTCTATCCTAGATCAAAACATGCGTCTTCAGAAAGATCATGGTATACTCAACAATGATAACATATTGTGGTACAGGTCTGCCCTTCTATCGTTTTATATCTATACGACTGTACCTGGGCCCGGCTGTCTTGGTAGTGACGGTACGGTGGTCTAATCTCCAGCGACTACATCAGCGTTCTTAAGTCTCCATTTATGGGGATGATTGTGTCCAGTGATGAGCAACTTCCTAGCAATGCCAGGGAAACATATCTCAGTGTGTCACGATGACTGTCTATCCAATTTCTGGTTACCCTTTCTCTCTCTTGGTGGCATCTATATGTACATGGTGTCCCAACTGTACATGCCCGCAGCGTTTCCATTCCCATTAGTGAATCTAGACAAGTAGAATGAATTTAACGCCGAGGTTTGTTTATGTACAAGACTGTAAGTCTTCTATTTAGTAGGTATTTTGTGACTGCGAGCAATAGCGGACAATTTACGTAGTTGGGCTTCAAGTTCCATCCTCCAGTACTCTTCGGATTTACACCGTCGATACTCGGCTGTATGTGTAGATTAGAGAAAGTCCTTAGTATATATGGATGCACATATGTGCTAACATAGACACAAATATTGTTTAGATAAGAAGCGCTCAGATTTATTAAGCTCTTCTATCTCCAAAGAAGTAGTATCCCTGACTTACCGATATGTTTCAAACTCAAGCCAACTCGATCCTATGTACCTATCTCGAGTGATACACTATATCGGTGTGGAACTATCACAAGTACCAGCTTGTTGATGTCTGTGTCTAGTTCCTTGAATACTAAGTTGGTTAGGATATCGACAAGACACACGCAGCTGTCAGACGAGGTCCTGTAGGTCTAGATCCCAATGGTTGCGAAGCCCACTGTTCTGTCCCGGATTAAGAGACCGTGTGTATAATACGGTAACAGAGCCCTAACTTATAAGGAATAATAGTAGCAACAGTTATAGCACACCATCTTTTTAGTGTAGTGGCATGTTGATTCATCCCTTTAGTCCAGCAGCAACTCTCCTGTATCATGCTAAAACGCGGACAAAGTCAGTGACCTTTTTTTAAGGTCAACATGGTTATATCTAAATATGCATTAGCACACTAGTCATACATTGTAACTTTGATCTTGTTCATATATAAAGTATGACGGCGTAGACATATCCGCCGGTTAGTAGCATGCCGTCGGCGGCGAGGCTTGGCATGATGCAGGCAAGGAAATTCCGCTGCTAAGCAACATATTAATCCCGACATGACAGCGCGCATATAACTTGCACGATACGCACGTATAGTATATGGATGGGGAGTCGTATTATGTCATATTGTAATGGATGCCTCCAATCCGAGACCTCATCACTTACAAACCTAACCCTCTACCAACAGATATCTACAATGCATCTCACACTACCAATCGACAAATCTAGAACTATATCACGTGAGTGAATTCCATACATAAAACAACCACACGTGCCTTAAACNGTGTTGTTGAAGGTGCAAGTAGTAAAAGC
This sequence comes from Huntiella omanensis, assembly GCA_000833645.1. Lineage (NCBI taxonomy): Eukaryota > Fungi > Ascomycota > Sordariomycetes > Microascales > Ceratocystidaceae > Huntiella > Huntiella omanensis. Next base: position 21,630 of record JSUI01006254.1, on the reverse strand, counting down.
ATTTATATAGTCCACATTTTGGCACCGTGGTGTAACGTCGGAATCGACCCGGATGAGGACTTCTATCCTAGATCAAAACATGCGTCTTCAGAAAGATCATAGTTTCCTCATCAATGATAACATGTTGTAGTATAGTTCTTCCCTTCTATCGTTTTATATCTATACGACTGTGCCTTGGCCCGGCTGTCTTGGTAGTGACGGTACAGTGGTCTAATCTCCAGCGACTACATCAGCGTTCTAAACTCTTCAGTTATGAGGATGATTGTGTCCGGTTATAATCAGCTCTCCAACAATTCTAGGGAAACATATCTCAGTGTGCCACGATGACTTTTTATCCAATTTCGGATCACCCTTTCTCTCTCAGCAACATGTATATGTACATGGTGTCCCAACTGTACACGTCCGCAGCGTTTCCATTCCCATTAGTGAATCTAGACAAGTCGAATGAATTTAACACAGAGGTTTGTTTACGTACAAGACTGTAAGTCTCCCATTTAGTAGGTATTTTGTAACTGCGAGCAATAGCGGACAATTCACGTAGTTTGGCTTCAAGTTCCATCACCCAGTACTCTTCGGATTTACACCGTCGATACTCGGCTGTATGTGTAGATTAGAGAAAGTCCTTAGTATATATGTATGCACATATGTGCTAACATAGATACAAATATTGTTTAGATAAGAAGCGCTTAGATCTATTAAGCTCTTCTATCTTCAAATAAGTAGTATCCCAGACTTACCGATATGTTTTAAACTCAAGCCAACTCGATCCTATGTACCTATCTCGAGTGATACACTATATCGGTGTGGAACTATCACAAATACCAGCTTGTTAGTGTCTGTGTCTAGTTCCTTGAATACTAAGTTGGTTAGGATATCGACAAGACACACGCAGCTGTCAGGCGGGGCCGTGCAGCTCTAGATCCCGATGGTTGCGAAGCCCACTGTTCTGTCCCGGATTAAGCGACCGTGTGTATAGTACGGTAACAGAGCCCTCACTTACAAGGAATAACAGTAGCAACAGTTATAGCACACCATCTTTTTGGTGTAGTGGCATGTTGATTCATCCCTTTGGTCCAGCAGCAACTCTCCTGTATCATGCTAAAACACGGACAAAGTCAGTGACCTTTTTTCAAGGTCAACATGGTTATATCTAAATATGCATTAACACATTAGTCATACATTGCAACTTTGATCTTGTTCATATATAAAGTATGACGGCGTAGACATATCCGCCGGTTGGTCGCATGCCGTCGGCGGCGAGGCTTGGCATGATGCAGGAAAGCAAATCCCGCCGTTGAGCAGCATATTAATCCCGACATGACAGCGCGCATAGAACTTCCACGATACGCACGTATAGTATACAGATGGGGAATCGTATTATATCATATTGTAATGCATACCTCTAATCCGAGACCTCATCACTTACATACCTAACCCTATACCAACAGATATCTTCAATGCATCTCACACTACCAATCGACAAATCTAGAATTATATCACGTGAGTGAATTCCATACACAAAACAACCACACGTGCCTTAAACATGCCAAGTAGCTGTTAGATCTGCGAATGTTTCTCGACCACATGCAGTATCCTCGTCACACCGGCGGAACCCGGTTGAATACATTCTTTTTACGTGATAGTGCGACCTGTTTGACTAACAACCCTTCTTGACACATTTCATCCAGAGCCGCAATAATTTGAGCCGCAAACACCCATTATTAGGTAATGAAGAAGTCCAAGTGTCCACCCAAGCGTACAGACAATGAGCGGTGGGAAATTCAGACAGAAGAGTAAATGTGAGGCCCGTTGGACTATGTTAATCATGCTCCATTGGGCACAGGCTCCAATCTGGTGGAGTAGCCAAGAATCTGGAATTACAAGGACATGTTAACGGTGTTTCAACTCAAGATGTTTCGTTACCAAACGCCAGCCACTGGCTACCTCTCGATGAGCAATAACATGTCGTCAGCACAATTACTCCTCCCGTTCTCTTCCGATCATAAGGTATTCCTATATGTTCCGACCTACAAGACGATCCTATGATAGCGAATTACTAGGATATAGCCTGGCTTAGCTTCGGGTGGGCGTGGAGTGACTTGCCAGGTAATTGATGACGGGGGGGTGTGTAGCCTACATTAGTGTTAAAGTGCCCAAAATCGAGATTTTGCAAGTTGACGTTTTTGGGGGCGGAAGATATCCTTATCATGAATAAAGGTCGTTGTAAGTGATTGTTGCGGGCGCAAAGTGTCATACCCTAGGGCTGAGGAAACTGTACCTATACACATATATAAGGGACCTGAATCCGCAATGTATTCCTGGACAGTCCGTCTGAAGTTTCTGCAACGTTCTCTTCTTTTTTGTTGATTTCTACGCCTACAGCCAAGATCACCTTTACATACGATCTTCTCCGACTGCAGAATGGCCGCGCCTCGACCCTGCAAATGAGCCTCGAAAATCGTTACTAACGTCCTTACCAAACCGCCACGACTTTATCGCCACGCCCTTCCCCANGAGGAAACTGTACCTATATACATATATAAGGGACCTGAATCCGCAATGTATTCCTGGACAGACCGTCTGAAGTTTCTGCAACGTTCTCTTCTTTTTTGTTGATTTCTACGTCTATAGCCAAGATCACCTTTACATACGATCTTCTCCGACCGCAGAATGGCCGCGCCTCGACCCTGCAAATGAGCCTCGAAAATCGTTACTAACGTCCTTACCAAACCACCACGACTTTATCGCCACGCCCTTCCCCACAAGCCAAGCAAGAGCCTCTTGTTTACTTGCCTCCCTCGATCAACGTTCTTCTTGTTTGCCAGAGCCAAGAACTGACTAGTCATGGTCATGACCAACCAATACCCAGTCCACGGGCAAGACCTTCCATTGGCTCTCGATAATCTCGACACTGCAGTGCTTCTGGATTTATAATTGCTCTTGGTCGCTGGTTTGAATGACTAGCCAATCATATGGGGTTTCTCCAGTCTGTGCTTCCTTGTGTTTCTACTCGACCAGACGATTAATAAGGGTTACGGTGTCTGTTTGTAGACTTAGGGAGAAGAAGCAACGGTTGATTACGAGAGGCTATAAGATAAAAGTTAGCTAACGAATTGAGGGGGCGTGAGTCGGAAATGGAATTTGGCTATCGACTTGGTGGTTATCGGGAAGGATGAAGGGCGCAAGCTTGACTTATTGACAAGCGATAGACGACAACCGACGAAAACATATCGCGATGCACACAATTTCCGTGAGCATTTTCTAGGCGAGAATTCATGGAATGGGGAAAGCTCATGACGGCGTTTTGTCCTTTCCAATTGCGTCAGGCTGGCGCAAATTTTCTACTACTATGATGGTATGTAGGCAGGCCGAGTCTAATGACAATTTTCAGTTGCACAGAGCCTCAAGACTGCCAAGATTTCTGTGCCTTAGCTGTCCCCTGCCAACATCATGCTACAGACGCCACTATCTCTTGTCTCTCCACTTGACAATCCACTTCCAAATGGCTTCTGTCATCAAAGTCATTCTAGTCTGAACGCTTGCACATACGAATCGCTTACGGTGACTTTGACACTACAGGCTTATATGCAGGTAATGGATGGGACATCGGCGATCGGTTGAGGCTTCGGACATGTGACAAATACAAAATCGAGACTTAGTGGTCGTATTTCCCATAGGGTTATATGGGTTAATGGCATACAGCATGTTGTCGTGAAACGTAAGCTCGGTATCTGTGTTGCTCTTTTGCGTGACAAGTTACCAAAGATTGAGTAAAAGGATCAGCTCATGCTAAAGGCCCTGAATGCTACATTGTTGGTGATGTCATTATGTACATTGTGTAAACCTCCAAACAAGTCTGTCAAGGGAGCAGAGTCGAGACAAGTCCTGGGACATCAACGTGGGGTTAGAGTTCAGTTCATGCAGCTATTCTTTTTCGCCCCGCCCGCTTGTTCTGTCAGACATTCGAAACTGGTAGAGTAGTACTCATATTCAGCTTTAGCTATCAATTTTTTTCCAAGAGATAGTGATGGATTGGAGAAAGTCGTACCATGAGACAATAAGCTAGCTGGACGAGACTATTCCGTGCAGATTTTTATTAGGGTCATGTTGACAATTCCGCCGTCTTCTATTCGCGATGGTAACTTCCTCAAATAAATTCAAGTTCACTCTTCGTCATCGTGGGGTTAGGTTTTTGCTTCGTGCTCCTTCACGTCTTTTCCAATGCCGTTTTCCATTTCGAGAATGAAATCCAGCATCAGTGCTCAGCATGCATTCCGAAAATGACCACACAAGTTAAAGTCCTTGATCCCTGTATAAATCTTTATCTACTTTATCTTGTTAGCGGCACACCCCAAATAGAATATGATCTATTCTCTATCCGGTCCTTGTGGCGGCCAGATCGTTCATGGATTCCATGGAATGGGCCAAGTCTGAGGCGTGAAACTAGGACATGTCCGATACGCCTTTCCTTTTATCCTCACTCATGCCGAGAAATCGCTTTATCTAGTAGCATATGATTTCTCTCCTAGAACGGGCTGGGAGGACCGCGGCTGGCGCTATCTCGGACGGTGGGTCTTGGTTTGAGTTTCCCCGTTCGAGCGGAGGTGATACTAGATGAGTGTACATAAGTTCTGTATATATATATTGTCTGAGGTCTGCCCATCCTATTCACCATATCTGTTCCGCTTATCCTTCTGTTTCTACCATCGGGCTTCAATTATACCCAGAACACTTGCCGCTTCATCTGCAGTCCACACCGCTGCTCACGGCATTTATATAATAATACAATAGGGTTATACAATTCTAAAATCATCAAATATGGTCATGCGCTCAATACTTGCGCGGGCTGACGAAGAAGCTAGTATGTTGATCATGTTCTCCAGGTTTAGCATCACCAAATAATTAGATCATCTCTAACCAAACTTCTCTAGCTGTCGTTGACCTCAACGATGCCTTCGACCGCGGCGATGTCGCCTTCATCGCTCTATGCAGTGGTCTCGTATTCCTCATGGTCCCCGGTATCGCCCTTCTATACTCCGGCCTTCTTCGTCGCAAATCAGCTCTCCAACAACTCTTCGTCGGCATGATCGTCAACAGCATCGTCACCTTCCAATGGTACTTCTGGGGTTACTCCTTAGCCTACAGCACCACCGCCTCAAATAACTTCATCGGAAACCTCCACAACTTCGCCATGCGCCACGTTGCCGGTGAAGCCTCCCAGGGATCCCCACTCATCAGCACCCTCCTCTACTCTTTCTTCCAGCTTCAGTTTGCTGCTGTCACTACTGTCCTGGTTACTGGTGCCGTCGCCGAGCGTGGTAGCACCATGGCTGTTTTGCTTTTTGCTAGCATCTGGGTCATTGTTGTTTACTGCCCTATTGCCTACTGGGTTTGGAACGCAAACGGCTGGGCTTTCAAGTGGGGTGTTTTGGATTACGCTGGTGGTGGCCCTGTCGAGATCGCCTCTGGTGTGTCTGCATTCGCGTACTCCCAGATGCTCGGTAAGCGCACTCAGCATGGCATGGCTGGTTACCGTCCCCATAACCTGTCGATGGTCATGACTGGTACTTTCCTGCTTATGTTTGGCTGGCTCGGGTTCAACGGTGGTTCCGCCTTCGGTGCCAACGAGCGTGCCGTTTACTCTATGTGGAACACCTTCCTTTGTGCCGCCATGGCGTCTATTACCTGGGTTCTTCTCGATTGGCGTCTGAGCAACAAGTTGTCGCTGATTGGTTGGTGTTCCGGCTGCATCAGTGGTCTCGTTGCTGCTACTCCCGCTTCTGGTTTCATTCCTCTTTGGGGCTCTATTGTTCTGGGTATTGTCACCGGTGCCGTTTGTAACTTTGCCACTGCTCTGAAATTCTGGGCCAACGTCGACGATGCTCTTGATGTGTTAGCCGAGCACGCTATTGGCGGTATTCTCGGTCTTCTCGCCAACGCTTTCTTCGCCAAGGGTTCTATTATCGCTCTCGATGGCGTCAACACCGAAATGACTGGTGGTTTCCTCGACCACTCCTGGTCTCTTATCTACAAGCAAATCGCCTACATCGTCGCCTGTGCCGCCTGGTCGTACGGTATGACCCTTGTCATCGCCTTCCTCGTCGACTGCGTCATCAACATCCGCATCTCCGAAGCCGCCGAGATCATCGGTACCGACGAGGCTCTTCACAACGAATATGTCTGCGATTACGTCGAAGCCCGCCGCGACTGGGTTGCCCACGGATACGACACCCGCGGCCCTCTCCTCGGCGTTGAAGACCACCAGGAAATTGTCGACTCATTACGCCCCCCTGTTACCGACCTTGCCCGTTTCGACGGCCCCCCAACCATCCGCGAGTACATTCTTGGTCCCATGGACCCCGCCGTTCGTGCCAATGAGCGCTATGCTAAGCACCTTAGCCGGCAACAAAAGGCGCAGGGTTCCCATATGGACGGGGCGACGACGGCGCAAAGAGTCAAGAACTTCTTGCTGCCAAATAGCCAGGGTGCTCGTGGGGAGATGACGGTCACGGGATCTTTTGACTCCACTGCGGCGTCAGAGACGAGTCAGACGGAAGCTAGAAATACGGAGAAGCATGCTGGGAAGGACCATGACGTCAACCCCACCGAAATTTCGGCTGCGACGGACGAAAGACCGCCCGTTCACTTGAGACAAGACTAAAATGGGGATGGTTGTTGATAGTTCTTAGGTTCCAGTCCTTTTAAAGCTTTGTTTTATTGTTATTTTTGTGTAATCATTGTCATAATACCCATTGTTCTATTCTTTCAAACTACTGGATTGTTTTACGTGTGTTGATGTGTGTGTATGTATGTATGTGTTTCTGCNGGGTTCCCATATGGACGGGGCGACGACGGCGCAAAGAGTCAAGAACTTCTTGCTGCCAAATAGCCAGGGTGCTCGTGGGGAGATGACGGTCACGGGATCTTTTGACTCCACTGCGGCGTCAGAGACGAGTCAGACGGAAGCTAGAAATACGGAGAAGCATGCTGGGAAGGACCATGACGTCAACCCCACCGAAATTTCGGCTGCGACGGACGAAAGACCGCCCGTTCACTTGAGACAAGACTAAAATGGGGATGGTTGTTGATAGTTTTTAGGTTCCAGTCCTTTGCAAGCTTTGTTTTATTGTTATTTTTGTGTAATCATTGTCATAATACCCATTGTTCTGTTCTTTTAAACTACTGGATTGTTTTACTTGTGTGTGTGTATGTATGTATGTGTTTCTGCCAGACTGGCTAGAGGGGATAAGCCTAGAATGTATGCCATAAAACCTGAGTGGTATTCAAACGACGACGAGGAAAGTTTTTTAGTACATATGAAGATAGTACCTTGAACGATATGACGCATATTTGACTGTATTACATCCAATCCTGACCAATAGTAACCCTAAGCGTGACCGATTGTCAGGGTCCGACACAACTGACGTTCCCAAATCTGGACGACCTCACGATGTGTTGGATACAGTCCTGGCTGCGATGTTTGGAAATGGCAACTTCAAGACTTACCATGTGGGACCTAAGTGTCGAAATGCCGAGTTTGTTTTTCGTTTGTGTAAGAGGAAAAAGGGGCCAGTAGATGTCCTGTAGGTCTAGTACTCACTGGGTGCAAGTCCACTGTTCTATTCTAGAGTAAGGGATCGTATGTATAGGGCGGCAACAAAGCCCTTCACTTCCAAAGAAGAATAGAAACCACAACTATACAACGCATATTTTCGGGGCAGTGGTATGCCGACGAATCCCTCTTATCCGGCAAAGGATGAAGTGCACTTGTGGCCGCATTGGAAGAGACCCCGCCCTAGCCCGGTCCGTTTGTTAGGAAACTACCCACAAGGCCGCGGGGTAGAGGAACTTTGATGGACGCCCAATGAAGATATTAGGGGTGGATGTATGTATGTATGTATGTACATGCATGCACAGAAAGAAACGGCAGCTGAAGATATCTGGCGCGATCTAATTGTTCCTTTTGCCTGGTGGTGGTTACTTTCTTGGGGGTTTGCCTTTTTTCCATTGTCGGGGGTTTTGGACGTTCCCTTCTTTCTGTATCTCGATGTTGCTACGTTCTTTCTCTATTTTTTACAGATANGATGGACACCCAATGAAGATATTAGGGGTGGATGTATGTATGTATGTATGTACATGCATGCACAGAAAGAAACGGCAGCTGAAGATATCTGGCGCGATCTAATTGTTCCTTTTGCCTGGTGGTGGTTGCTTTCTTGGGGGTTTGCCTTTTTTCTATTGTCGGGGGTTTTGGACGTTCCCTTCTTTCTGTATCCCAATGTTGCTACGTTCTTTCTCTATTTTTTACAGATAACTTGGCTGTATTCATCAAGTATCCCATAGGACATCACGTATCAATCATCTACATATATAAACATCGCCAACCAACAAGACCCACTTAGTAGCCATCAAGCCCCGCACTGACGTCACCAAAGGGTGGCATTCCAGATCCACTAGGGTTACACATAGGGTGAGAAATGATTAATCAATCAATCAAACCCTACGAGACAGGTGATTGTCTACCATCTTGTACTACCAACTGCAACTACCCATGCACATACAACATGTATAAAAGCCAATGAAAAGCTAAAGTAGATATAGAAAACTTTCTTCATTGATGAAAGATAATAAAAAGTACGCGCCACTCAAACCTCACTGTTAGACTGAGATCAGAATGGGATGTGATGGTGTTGCCCATAAAGGCAGAAAAGGCAATGAGAAAATAGGATGGGAGGGAATATATGCATTTTTAGTGACGCCTGTATGCACACACATAGACAGACTATATCGAAAGATAATAACACATGCCTGTATGTATCATTAGACTATAATATGTAACACCTGTGTAATTTGTCCAGAATCATGGCTAAGTTTTTAACTAGAAGACACGATAATTTGTTATAATGCTAGCTGACTACATTGCTAGGTGTGTTTGATGCTTAGGATCGATGTACGGGGTATGATACTCTCGTGTATGATTGGGCTCTCATGCATACATGTGCATGTTTCAATCTTACTCCCACATCCTTCAACGGATCTTTTCCAACAATGGATTCGGTGAGATGAGGCCGGACTGGTCGTAGTTGCATGTACATGATAACTAGATTACTGTTATGTAGGAATAAATGATTTTACGCGTTTATCCCATTCTGTTCAGTGTACTTACTTTCCTCTTGTGGTAACTAAAGCTGCAGGATATGATGGATTGTGAACTGGCTGTTACCAAGATAGAGATTCTATCATGAGACGGCACTATCGATCTATGCTTACTAGTTGCATGGAAGCGAAACTAGATGATGCAGTTCCGTGCAAAGCAGAGAAGGCCTAAAACTCACCGACAAGAAGAAGTGCATTTCTGGAATAAAAACGGGGCAACGAGTGAACTGCCTTTAACAGACAATTCGGGGGTCAAGATATAGATGCATATATATACATACATATATAAACATACGACTGATTGGAAGTACGAGTTTTGATGAACAACAACGCGAATTCCAAGTTCAATAACCTGAATCTTCATACAATTACTACCACTGAATCATTTTACTCTTTCTACAATCACTACGTGTACCTCCTTTTTATCATCTATATACACCGAGCTTAAGGGATTCCCCGTGTTGTGTAAGTTGAAATACCACGTCATTGTTTGACGTACAACGTACATGCATGTGTTTCTATGTGTAAATATGAGACTAACAACTATATCTTCGCAAATATTTGCAATAGGACAGTTTGATCAAGACGCCCCTATATCAGTATAGGCAACACATACCTCGACATACTTGCATCGAAGCGTAGACGCCCCGAAGCTTCGCCAAGTGCCAAGAACCGACCATTCTATCATCAACTAGAGACTTTCACGGCCTTGGTCAGACAAAACGTCAGACCATGTATACACACCGCCATTCGAATGCATTCGACCCATCCCCCGGCCCTGGAAAGATTTCCATGAGGCACTTCAAAAACCCCGAGCAATATTCAAGTTTCATTTGCCGCCCTAAAACCGATAAGATCAATAGCACTTCGCTTATCGCGTCTCTAAATACTTCTGACCCACCAAGTCACTTGGAGTTAGATAGTACATTCCGCCAAAGTATCGACTACCACATTCGCTATTTCTATCGCTTGCTTGACGTAAACTCCCGTTTACTATATGCTCGCTCCTCAATATTTGTTTCCGTCCCACTATCCTATGACGATTTCCAAGTCATGACAAAGGGACATGCCGAGAAGAAACAAACTAAGAAGAGAGCCGTATCGGTACCCGATGACCAACAAACCAACTCCAACTCAAGTGGTCAAAGACCCAGAAAAAGGATCATGTGCGAGAGAGAGCCTGGAAACATAGGCGAGGATGACGAAACCGACGGCAGCGATACCGATGATATACCAGAACGCACTGTGGATATAAGTGACGCAACCCAGAAAGGCACCACTTGGTATGTTTGCCCGTACCTTTTCTATTCCCTCGGCGAATATTCCCTATGTGCGGAAAGAGATTTGGGTAATAAGTTTAAGCTTTCACAACATATTACACGCAGACATTTCATCGAGTGTTACGGTAACAAGAAGAAGAGGGCCAAGGAAAAGAGAACAGAGAAAAAGGATCCCAAGAATAAATGCCCCTTGTATTTCAAGTCTACAAAATATGCCGACCCATCTCGTCATAAGTGCCTTGAAAACTACAGTGAGTATACTCATGAACAGCTGGCAAGCTGGCAAGCGTATACTGAGGATGAGTGCAAGATCATCAACGGGGACACCAGGAAACCAGGTATCGAACCAAAGCAAAAGTCACCATGGAATGAACTTGTTAAAAAGTACATTGGGGAGGATAAAATGTTGAACTATTGTGTGGTNGAACAGAGAAAAAGGATCCCAAGAATAAATGCCCCTTGTATTTCAAGTCTACAAAATATGCCGACCCATCTCGTCATAAGTGCCTTGAAAACTACAGTGAGTATACTCATGAACAGCTGACAAGCTGGCAAGCGTATACTGAGGATGAGTGCAAGATCATCAACGGGGACACCAGGAAAACAGGTATCGAACCAAAGCAAAAGTCACCATGGAATGAACTTGTTAAAAAGTATATTGGGGAGGATAAAATGTTGAACTATTGTGTGGTGCCTTGCTTTGATCATTGGCCTTTGAAAGATCACATTGAGCTTTACTGCAAAAAAGATGTACCAGACTGCCATTGTGTCTCTTCATCTGCTCACCCGGATCCGAAAAACCCCGCACCGCCCGACAAAAAATGCAAAGAAGGACACTCTAGGAACTCTCTAGTGAAGAAGCCACTAGCATATAAAGTCCAAATACCTCAATTGGAGCAGGTCATCGCCGAAAACCCGTCCACTCAAATTCGAGGTCAAGTGGTGAGCCTACTCAATGATATGAAGTGCACCACATTCGATCGCCACGGTCAGGAACAGGTATCACAACATTGCAATGATGAGGGCATCGTATCCAGCGCACCTACTCTCCAAGGACACCCAAGCTCAGTTGAGAGTGAACCGGCCTTGTCTTTTATGTGTTTATTCTCGTTTAATGGTCACAGCCAATGTGCTGGAGTAGCTATTCGCGATGATGCCGATTTGTTGAGGCATATATATTCTTGTCACTTCGTCGAATGTTCCANACTCAAATTCGAGGTCAAGTGGTGAGCCTACTCAATGATATGAAGTGCACCACATTCGATCGCCACGGTCAGGAACAGGTATCACAACATTGCAATGATGAGGGCATCGTATCCAGCGCACCTACTCTCCAAGGACACCCAAGCTCAGTTGAGAGTGAACCGGCCTTGTCTTTTATGTGTTTGTTCTCATTCAATGGTCACAGCCAATGTGCTGGAGTAGCTATTCGCGATGATGCCGATTTGTTGAGGCATATATATTCTTGTCACTTCGTCGAATGTTCCAACACTCCCCATAGAAAATGTCCTTGGCGGTTTAAAGACAACGGAGCAGCCCTTCCACGCAAACACCACTGTACACCTACCGTGCCGCCAGAGGTAGCCTTTGCACCCGCCCAGCAAAAAACCATTCAAGACGCCATCTCCAACTGGTTGACGAGTGATAGAAGCGAGCCCCTATGGAACATCCTTTATACTGCTTTCTTTCCTGACGACCAAAAAGTCTCCTTTTGTGACATCCCATACGTGGAAACGGAAAGCCTAGAGCAATGGCCAGAGTACTTTGCCCGGAATTCATGGGAGTTGTTACATGATTTCTGCGAAATAGACTGCGAGGAAGACCGGAAATCAGGTTGCACCATAGGCCATCGTCGTCGACTTGAGACATTCTACAGAGGATATGAGCATAGAGCTCTCAAGCCATTGGAGAACCCCTTCAAGAACGATACTCACTTTAGAACACATGGAGCTATGGCGAGATTAAGAGTTTATGAGCCATATTCTGGACTTTTCCCCGTCATGTCGTATGCCGAGAACGAAGAATTGGTATTCAAACGTCTTGCTGTACAACCATGGATAACGGAGGACCTCCTTTGCCGAGTTCAAGAGGAAGTGCAGAAACAGTTTGACCCCCAATTGGATGCAACACGAAAACGAGACTTTGTTACGGGGAGCATGGATGCCTACCCCTATCAACCATACATTCCCAATTCCTTGACTTATACTTCGGGGATTACAGAGTACCACTGCAACCCTTACCAATATGCAACCCATTCACAACCTTCAAGCACTTATTTTGGCAGTGCAAGCTATTCGTACACAAGCGACGGTGTGTTTATGGCGTCGCAAGCTACTAGAGCTAGACCAGGCATAATTGAGATTACTCCTACACCCCAGGAGTACTATCCAGGGGGCTTGAACTTGCAAGAGGATCTTGTTGGTAGAAACGAGGAAGACATCCTACTTTCGGATGATGCGTTGAAAGTCGACGTGCAGAATGCAGTAGATGGGGCACCAAGCGACAAAGAGTATGATGGACTGGTTAAAAAGCTGGCAGACTATGTTGTTATGGCAGCAAAATATCTGGCCGAACATCCCATGTACTAGTGTAGTTTTACAGATGGCTCATAGAATTCGGTGGCAAAATATAGACTTGATCGCGGAGTGTATTACTCCTTTTTTCCACGCTGGTACTACGTGAAGATGGTCACACCACTTGTCTACGTAGTTTAAACGCGGTTACCCCTGCGACTGCTGGTTCATACCCCCGCATCACTCATGATAATCTGTGTAATAGTCCAGTACATGGTGTTAGTTTCACCTCTACTCTCCGTGCCATCCAAACTTTCACCAGATGGTTGTATTGACATGTAGTAATCCGGTATTTTACACCTTGCTTAGTGCAGCAGCAGTAGAGTTACTGTTGTGTAAATAACTTTTACAATATTGCCTTATTAACGTTTCAGCCAAAACACTTTATTCACTGCCAATTGATCGCGAGGAGAAAAATGTCAACTACCAAAATGATCAGGGTTGACGTCTTGACATACAATGCATCTATAAACTCAAATTGGGCACTTTGGCAGAGTTAATTGTTCCCCAACGCCGATCTGGTAAGCCCCTCACGATCCTTCATTACTGTACTTCCTTGGAGCATGCATGAACTTGCCAACGCCTGATCAGGCGTTTGTGCCGTTGTGACGTTGGTAGAGCTATTCCTGTAATAGACTAGCTTAGCTTGGCTGCTGTAACGGGAGTGCGCTTGCGTGATTATAGCAAAACGAAAGAAAAAAGTGGTAACACAGACGTTCATCTTTCAAGTTGTACATGTAAATAAGGTCTTTGTTTACTTTTGACAGGGCTACATCATTAAGTGATTAAGTATTCGTGTAACCCATAGCCACCTCCGTAATCAGCAATAACCAAAGTTTATCACATCAGTCCATCACCACCCATTGTAGTTTAGGTTCGGCTTCGATCCACGCAGATAGATTACAAAAGAAGTTTGATATCCGGTGATAAATGCCGGTTTCAGGATCCAAAGCCACGATTAAACCCCCGACACTTCTAAGCGGACACCCGGCACCGGGAAGTTCGACATACAAGACGGTACATCTGTAGTTTGGATCTTTTTCCGCCATTTGAAATTGTCGGTCTGTCTTGAAAAGCTCACGAGACAGCTTCAGCCCCTCGTATCCTGGATATATGAGCCAGCCAGACTGTGTGAGGCTATCTCCAGACCATGACACTTCAGTACGAATAGCGTACTGCTTGAACGCAATCACGTCATGCTCTTTGCTCTTGGTTACATCCAACAGGCCAGTCTCCTTGGCGATCTCCTCAGGGTCTACATCGCGTTCTTTAGTACCATGGCCAGTGACAACACCATGTTCATAGTCATAATCGAAATCGAGCCGATGTCGGAAGACGAAGTTGTGAGGCGAGTTGGGATCCGTGGGAATACCGTAGACTTCATGCAAGAAGTACAATGCATCTGTCCTCGGATCTTCTATGCCCTCGGACGCAACATCAGCAAGTGCTTGATTTGCAGTAGCTGGACACCAAGTTAATGGTGTTTCATAGTTACACATCGAGTTACCGACTCCACACTTCCACCCGAACCATGACCAGCTAGGGAAAGTCGTACCCGTTGAAATGCGACGTTGAGGCGATTGGTTTTCATCATCAGGAACCCAAGCCAAACCATGAACCCATTTGTTTAAAAACAACCCCCATATATGTGGTTGGTGATGGTATTTGGCAAACGAGTCCAAGATACCCTTGAACGCGTAAAAGTAGTCATCGTCAAATGCCACAATCCGATCTGAAAACTTGCTGCAAATAGTCTCGAAGTCAAGGAGCTCCGATGCCTCATCTTTGTGTCCTGAAAAGAGCATCCGGTCGTGGATAGCATCCGACGTTATTGGAATAGAAGAGATTTCCCCAAAGTTGGAGTCAAAGTCGATCATCTCAGAGTACGCTTTCCCCCATATGTCAGTGTAGAAAGCACCATGTTTGGTAAACGAGAGTTTACGACAAGACAATACTTGTTCTTGCAAAGTCCAACCACGGGAATCCCAAGCACTGCCGGCCGATATGGCATGGTCCTTTGTTTTGCAATCATAGTAAGGGTACTCAGAAAGTTCACCGTGGATAGTTTGGCCACCATGTGTGACGGTCAGGGGTACTGACTTAAGCTCCTCACGCTCATAGCTGAGCCCTGGAAGGCCCGTGTTTGCATTTTTTGAGTCCATCGCTATGATAGTTAAGCAAGCACTAGTATAGATTGCACCGACATGGCTCAGCTCAGATTTCAGGTCAGGATTATCCTGTTTGACACACAACACATCTACCCAGAGATATGTTAGGTCGAGGTCTTTTGTAACCTTCATGGCATCGGCGATGGTTCGTGGAGGCTTCGAGATATCGAATAGAACACCAGGGTTGCTAAGTTGTTCCGCGGTTTCATCTGAATACCGCAGGGTATTTTGCCCACCCCAAACGTAGCTCAGAGCAGTGTAGACGTGGTTGTTCAGATTTGCGCATGGAAAGATCTCTACGCAGCCTTTAACAACGTTGATCAAACGGAAGATTGGGATTTTTCTGTAGATTGTTGTTAGCTCATAGCTTCAGAGGCGGATAGAGAAAGACGAACGGTGTATTGAGCTTAAAAGAGCTTAACGGTTCATCAGGCCGAGCATTCGAGATACGAACCCAATGACGTAACAGGGCCATATCTACTATTCTAGGAACAGATCGATAAGCTCCAAAATGATTTGGCTGGTTTGGTATCCGCAATTTCCATAACAGTGGTGGCAACGGGTTTTTCTTTGGGGGCGACGATTTGTCCACTATGGACGACGATTCGTCTGCTCGGGGCAACGTTTCGCGCGGTGGGGGCAAGAATATGCATTCGGTGACTCCTTTATCTATATTCCCGTTGCGTATATTTGATTCTTCCGGGACTTCGATTGCGCTGTCGGTATCTGTTTCGTGGAGGTATGTCATGCGGTTATAGGTTTGACATTGCTGGTATGAAACCTTCTCAGACCACAAAGTCTCAACAGCATGGCAGACAGGACAAGAATCAGAAGAGATACATGCTACTGTTGAATGGACCTCCGGATCATTTGTCAACTGTTCACCGTTGGACAGCATAAACTGTTCACAAGTATATTTCAAACTGCCAACACTCTCTTGGACTCCGTCCCAATCGATCTCCCTCAGGCAGCGTTTGCAAATGGGCGAATCAACCACATTAGAAGACGGTTCAGAGTCGCGAGCAACTGAATTAGACATGGTGATCTGTGTTTCGGGTTGCGGTCATTGGAGAGGCCCAATGGGAGTTCACGATNGTCAACTGTTCACCGTTGGACAGCATAAACTGTTCACAAGTATATTTCAAACTGCCAACACTCTCTTGGACTCCGTCCCAATCGATCTCCCTCAGGCAGCGTTTGCAAATGGGCGAATCAACCACATGAGAAGGCTGTTCAGACTCGTGAGCAACTGAATTAGACATGGTGATCTGTGTTTCGGGTCGCGGTCATTGGAGAGGCCCAATGGGAGTTCACGATGACATGAAAAATGAAACAAATAGCCCGAGAATGTATATGTACGGGTTACAAAAGAGACGAAAGAAACGTCGTTAAAGATCTATCGCAAAAGGAATGAAAACGACAGAATAGAACGGACAAGGAATCATCTCCTTATGTACATATGTTCCTCGGTAAAGCAGATCCTCAAGGCATGCATGGCTTCAAAAAAAAAGGCAAGACGGGCCGGGAAAAATATGTTTCTGAATAGGGGAATTTAGGCGTGGCTTTTGGTGGCCGGTCGACAAGATCAGTACCAAATCGGGCGTAAGCAGTAGGATGAGGGCTGTGTCGGGGTATAGAGGTCTAGATTGTGTGTATAATGACAAGGATGTGAATGACTTTGCCCGCCCACCGATGTGGAGTTAACATGAACGGGACTTACCGTTTGTTTTTAGACGGCAAGGGAAAGGAAATACAAACACACAGAATGGTCTCTAAGCTGCGGAGTGAGACAAATGACGTCAGGCGTACACTGCCGCATGTATATATATACATACATATGTATGTACATATGTACATACTTAATAAACAAAACAAAAACCTTTTTACGTGCTATGTACATACATACCAAGCTGAGTCTTACTGTGACTGGGGTCCAAGCAATATTCAGTCGGCTGCTCGTCGGACGAAGACCGATTCACCGCAGCCAGCCCCCGGAATTTATCTTGGCACACTATTCGGAAGGTTTTTTTTGCTAATCTTTTCAGTTGGTGTTCAAAAACAAGTTCGCTACGCGATAACAAACTCAGTTTTCAAGATCCAAGACAAGCATCATCCATGAACAGTGTCTACTAAATCAGTTGACAGGCGATCACTGACAATAGGAAGCTTAGCGGAAGTTTCGAACTCCATTTGTTCTGTTAAGGCAGATCCATGCTAGAACGGATCGAAAGGATTGAGCATCTGGCCGGCGAATTGTCTGACCGGGAATAGGACTGTCAAACGGTGTAATTTCCGTGTTCTAGAGAACAAAACCTTGTGTGGAGTATTTGAAAGAGCAATGCACATATGTATCATTCTTGGGGTAGCTGAATAATGATGTACATATGTACATATGTACATACATATGTATGTAAGCAATCAACCTTTGTCCCGGCCAAAGCAATGCTTCGGTGAACAGACCTTCTAATGGGATCGGTATAGTGGCCGGTGTCTGAACCAATTTGATGCTGAAGGATTGCTTTTGGACGCTGACAGTCAACTGTCGATCATTTGCCGGGGATTGGACAAAAGTATCTTGGTCATTGCGCAACTCTCTGCTTAGCACATTGTGATTTTTCGAAATTTGGTTATGGTGTGCAGCGCTATAAATAGCCATGGATGGTGTGCCTATTGTGTGGGCTGGATGATTCGTGGTTGGAGGAACTTTTTAACCAGAGTGACTTGTATAAAGCGGAGTGCTGAAGCCCCACATCGCGCAGAAGCAAGCAAGCAAATTCTAGATACAAAGTGTGGCCCAGGTTGATAGAGAAAGAAAGGGATGAGTCTTGAAACAGGTTCATGTTATGTGACATATTGTGTCTAAGACATTCACGCTTTGATCAGATCGAAAGAAACGCATTCATGTACAACATACGTACATATGCAGATAGAAGTTTCGTTGGACAACCCCGACCAAGGTGGTACAAGCTCAAGCTTGGCTTGTCCCGAAGAATCGTCGAGTCACATGAAGATGATGAATCCCACCCGGGAGATGTGACCGGGAGTGAAGGAATTGAGAAGGATTGTAGGTTGTGATAAACTCTCTACAAAGCAGTGTCCACATTCGATACATTTGCTAGAGTGTAGTGACTCAACTCGTATTAAATTTTGAGGATTCTACAGCGATATTTCTAGTCCAGCTCAATCTGCCACCTACAAAAACACATTATTCTACTCGTCTTAATGAATACCAAATCTGGATAGTTAAATGCCATGCGGCAGNTTAGCACATTGTGATTTTTCGAAATTTGGTTATGGTGTGCAGCGCTATCAATAGCCATGAATGGTGTGCCTATTGTGTGGGCTCGATGATTCGTGGTTGGAGGAACTTTTTAACCAGGGTGACTTGTATAAAGCGGAGTGCTGAAGGCCCACATCGCGCAGAAGCAAGCAAGCAAGTTCTCGATACAAAGTGTGGCCCGGGTTGATAGAGAAAGAAAGGTACGAGTCTTGAAACGGGTTCGTGTTATGTGACATGTTGTGTCTAAGACATTCACGCTTTGATCAGATCGAAAGAAACGCATTCATGTACAACATACGTACATGTGCACATAGAAGTTTCGTTGGACAACCCCGACCAAGGTGGTACAAGCTCAAGCTTGGCATGTCCCGAAAACACTTCGAGTCACATGAAGATGATGAATCCCACCCGGGAGATGTGACCAGAATTGAAGGAACTGAGAAGGATTGTAGGTTTTGCTCAACTCTAAAAGATGTTCATATCCGATACTCTTGCTTGAGTGTGATAAGTGACTCGATTCGTATTAAATTTTGCGAATTCTATGGCGATATTTCTGATCAAGCTCAATCCACCACCTCTAAGAACACACTATTCTACTCGTTTTGACGAATGCCAAATGTGAATAGTTGAATGCCATACAGCAGTTAGGCAAGGACAACCCAACGCTCGACAGGCTTTGCAGCTTTCCAATCTTCAAGTCTACATCTGAATGCCCCCACCCGAAGACAGAGTTGAGTTTTGTCGTCAATGGCAACAGTTAATCCCCTCANGTCCAGTTTTCCGGATTGAAGCATTATATGCATTGCCCTTCTATCAATTGGCGGGCCCCGAAGTGAATTCTCCCATTCCTCCTCCGTGTGGTACCAATCCTGTGTGACTACCAGTCTAAGATAGTCGGTCTGCATTTTGAACCCGCTTGCACCGAGCGTATCCTTGAATCGAGTGGTTTGAGTGGATAGCGTCTCAGTCAAAATACCTAAGACACAATGGTCTGCACAATTGGCAAGCTTCAACCCGGGAACGGATTTTATCACCTGATCCACAGGAACATCTTCTGGCTTGGGCAAATCTCCGTTCATTACACCACCAAAAGGATCACAGCCAAGGTCGACGATACGTCGGAAAACGCGGGGTACATAGGAGCGATCAGTAGGAGTGTTGGGCCGGGCGGGAGAGTGCAGAACTCGGATTTCACAATTAGTATTCATGCTAGATTTCAAGGTTCTGTTAACGGCCACATTTCGCAGTATCGAACATTCAATAAACTTACCTATAATCAGGATTGACGTGCCTACTCAGATAAAGATGGACCCATCCAAACCACGACCAACTGGGATAAAAGACTTCTTGTCCACTTTGCAGAGTCGTTTGATGGAAACGCCTTGTTGCTCGCCGTCGAGTAGGTTCGCGCCACCACCACAGGTTCCATGCAAACTCGGTCGTGAAAATCCCCCAAATATGCGATTGGGAACTATTTTTCGCACCAAAATCTAGTATCGCGCGGAAGGCGTTAAAGTAGTCACTACTATATGTCAAAGCCTTGGTCTGGTATTCAGAAAAGAAGGTATCCTGAATTGCCGCCGGACGTAAATCTTCTAATCTTTCAGGCCTGAGGCTCACTCCTAATATTCCTGAAATAGTGACATCAGGAAAAGGCGTCTTCTTCATTGACTCAGTACTGATACTCTCTCTCCATTGCACATTATAGATGTCCTCATAGAACACTTCATGTGCAGTGAAAAAAAGCTTTCGGCGAGAAAATACTCGCTCTTGTAAGGTCCAACCTCGCGTGTTCCACACTGTTCCTCGAGCTTTTTGAAGGTTCTCATCGTGTGGATTGTAGTAGGGATTAGGACTCAAAGGCCCTTGAAGGGTAGTTCCACGATATGTCACAGCTAATGGCTTGGTTTTAAGGGGAGTGCGACTATAACTAACACCAGGGAGCCCACTACTAGCCCCGTAACCATCTGCAGCAATGATACAAATAGCTGCGTGGAAATAGATAGAACCCACATTCTGAAGTGCAGAGAGCATGTGGTTATTATCTTGCTCCAAACACAATGCATCGACCCAGAGAAACTCTAGGCCGAGCTTTTTTGTGACACCCATTGCATCAACGATGGTCTGTGGCACCTGGCCGTTGTTCCCAAGAGCGCCAGGTTGCCCAAGGTAGCCTTTTGTCTCCGATGTGTAAAATAGGGTGTTGCTATCTCCCCAAACATAACTCAAAGCCGAGTACTTTATATCATTGAGTTTTGTGGATTTAAATGTCTGGACGCATAGCGTATTGACATTAATGAAACGGACGACTGGCAGCGTTCTGTAGATACACATGGGTGAGTAATTGGCTCCTTATAAATGATGTAACGAGTCCACTTACGTGACATGTCCACGGATTTCCGTGTGTTCGTGTTGCTGGGATCCACATGCCGCCTCAAAGCACTTCCTTACACGAGACATATCCACAAATGGCCCGGCTTCCCAGACTGTGCTGAACAGAGGTGGAGTGTCAGGGGGATAGGGTCTCCAGATCATAGTCTGTGCCTTGTGCATATCGTCCATATACCTAGGATCGGTTGTGAACAAGACGTCTGTCACAGACTTTCTAGAAAAGGTATGTGACATGGCGGAAGGTCGATCACGTACTATTTCGTGTTTGAGCGAAACTTGGTATGCAACACCACCCCAATATTCTTCAAGAACATTGCAAAGTTCGCAAGATGGTACTGATGACCCATTCAAGTCAAAATTCGATACAGCTCCTGAGACTTCATCAGTATTGTGCTTCAAACCTCTCGTGTCCTCACGTATGCGAAACGTAGAGCTGTCTTCCCCAATACCAGAGATCATTCCTCGGCTAGTAGCTTCCCGGTGCAGCCTCTTCCAATCATCCACAAGCACATCCCACGGAACAAGGTGCTGGCATTTTGGACATAAAGGCGTGTCATGTACTGTACTCAGGTCTATGGCTGGCATGATAGAAAAATATAAAACAAAGTTAAAGATGATAGTGAAAGAAAGTAGTCTGAGGTATGTAGATGCATTACAACAGCGTGAATTTGCCTTTTAAATCACATCGAAACTATAGAAAAGAAACCTGGTCTTCTAAGCGCTCGTTGTGTTCACCCAAGCGACGAAAGGCGTAGAGTTAATCCTGTATCTATGTGTGCGTA